>VMBQ01004474.1:19470-126416 GCA_007657795.1 Dreissena rostriformis
CCAAAATACATAGTAATACATTATACTTGGCCATTTAATCCTAACAGAGTTGTGTCTGAAACATGTTTATAAATATATATATGGTTTGTGTAATTATATAAAAACACAATGTATTGTGTATGTATTTTGGGCCACAGGCCTTTGTTTACAAAATAAAATTGACTTGACTTGACTTGACATGTGTGCATGTGTACGTGTGGGGTGTGTGTGTGTGAGCGTGTGTGCGTGTGTGTGTGTGTGTGTGTGTGTGTGCGTGTGTGCGTATAAGCCTCATTGAAATCGTACTAAATTTACAGTGTGTCATATGGAAAAAAAAACTCAAACTTCACAATATTTTCGTGTGCAACCGGCGTTCAAGGAGAAAACAGCACATTTACAGCTTGATTTGCTCCTCATCGGTGTTGAATTACGTTAAATAGAACTTCATGCAGCGATTGTATCAATAAAACACAGCATCAGCCGCATCAGTCTAGACCTAGATTTTCGATTACACGTAATCCAGTTTCGAACTTTGCGGAGATATCATTTGGGCAACGGTTCTAAAGTTACACGAAGATTTGGCAATCTTGAGTGTTCACAAGCTTTTTCTTAAATTTAACTTAGTGATATAGTGTTTTTACTCTTCGTGATCCAGATTTAAACTCAATCGAGTTATTATGAGAGAGACTGGTCTGACATAGTTTCAATAAGATTGAGCAATAATGTGACCTCTGCAGTTGGCAGAAATATGCCACCACTAGCAGGCATTTTTTTCTAAATATGTGGGTAACACAAAATGGTATCTTTTTGCCAAATTATAACTAAATACGTAAACACTTTAGGAAAGATTATCACTATTAAATGAATAATTGATTGGAAGAAACCACCATGCGCAGCACAGTTAGTGAACAAATATGTGTTCGCCAACCTTACCTAGTAAGAGGAACATTATCGTGTCAAGGGTCGCGTTACAAGAAAGTACGGTAGATATCTGGTAACGATAGTAGATTATTTCAAGATGCAATTCGCATAGTTAAATCATTTGAATGCCTGGCCCCCTTAAGAATATGAAATAAATGTGAATTAATATAAGAAGTAACACGAATCTAAGAAGTTAGCGTTTAAATATGTTGCTTTCTTAAGGCACTTGTATGCCGCAATTGTTATTATAATTAAATAAACAGTCAAGTGTCATACATTTGGAATGTGATCATGTTTAACCTTAGGATCGTTTACTCAAGTTCAGTTTATTTGAACCTATTCATTTTAGCTCGATTGCATCTAAAGCCTTAGGCTTATTGAAACGCTCTCGAGTCCGTTTCCTGGGACTTATAGAACCAGTACTTGGCTTCTTTGGAGGAAAACGAAGGAACGCTCCCAGTGGAGATCGATCCCATGACCTGCCGGACGCTAGGCGGACAGCATATCCACCACGCCAGGGCGACGTTTTTACAACTTATCGCTTTTTTTCACAAGTGTTTTAAACTATTATAAACATTCCATTTTGTGAATTATTGCTATGTTACTACTTGTTCAAGATAACAAGATACAATTGTACGTATTGTATGTTGCTGTTTTTGTTGTAAAACAACACGCAAGATTTGTCCGAGCTCAAAGGTTTATTCAATGGTTGAAGCATCAAGAACCATGCTTATCAAGCAGCTACTGTTACGATGAAAAGATACTACCGGGTACATGTGACTAGTTCTGTTTATCAACTTCTGTTTTCAGCTTAAACAAGTTTTTCCACGTATGAAGGCGTTAAGGGCATCTGCAAATCTTTTTAAATATGTTTGTGAGTGGTATTGGTTACCTTAAGTGATACCTTTTATGCTGAATTTTTTCTCCTTATGTATTGTGTTTGCAGTAAATACATACTTCATTAATTCTGTTCATGTACACAAAAAGTTCACCAGCCCAAGGTAATGTTAACATAAATTATGTCGATGATTAAGATTGCCGAAGTGTCACAACTTGTACACGTGTTAACGAGGCAAGTTTCGTTTTCAATACCATAACGCGAGCAGAAGGAATGGAAGTTGTTCAATGTCTGATAAAAGAACTTTGCACAAATAATAAATGTTTTAGTGTTGCTGCGATTCATCGTACTACCAAAACGCTTAAAACGCTTAAAACGCTTGATATATTAGTTTTTATCTACAGTACACATATCTATATGAATGCAAATAGGGCAAAATAGCCAAAGGATTTCCATAAAGTATCAATAAATGAAGCCATTTACTGCACTGTCGTATGTTTAAATTTGACGATACGCAACAAACGAGCGGAAATGAAAAACAAAACGAGAAATTGTGTCAATGTGAGTGATTAATTTAGGCTGAACAATATTTACAGGTTACAGAGGGGGGGGGGTCGGCTATAAACTCTTGATATACTATACACATGTTTTTGATTCAACATAGGTCATATTAAATCTTTTTTTCCCCGTAATCTTACATATTATTAGCATTTGTATTACACCAACCTGCGTTATCTGTTCGAAATTCGATAGCACTGTTTTACCAAACAGTTCGACAAACCGTCAAAGATAAGTGTGTTGTTAACAAGCATTTAAACCTATTAAAACCGCAGTTGTAAAACAATTACAGGAGCATATATACCAGATGACAATAATTTATCAGAAACAAATACATGTGTAACAGTTGAATTAAGGCAATATAATGAATACAAACACGGTTTTTGATCAGATACAATAAATTCATAAACTTTGCTCAATGCTGCAATTGTAAAACCGTTGCTTTTTAGTACAACACATCATTTACTACTACTAGTCTGTGCCATTAACAACATTGTGCAAGAACTAAGATATTTAAATTGGGTAAAATTCTATATACGCACAAATAAGAAGGCTTTAGACAATTGAATAAATGAGGCATTTAATATTTGTTATGAAAATGGAGTTATTTAAACACTATGTTATGGTGTGACATTTATAGTGATTTGCTCAGTACTTATTCCCCAACCGTATCCAAAAATAAATGTGCATTATGGTTTAAAACTGTCAATCGAGCAAGTCTCACATGAGTCGCAAACGATCCTGCGATCTTTAATTTTATTTTCATTCTTATCTTTTTCACATCAAGTCCTCATGTTTCTGATATTCACTAAAAAAGAATTAGCTGTAAAATATAGGTTATGTTTGTTTAAAGCATGCTTTAAGTTTATGTCCTAGAATGCTCCAGCCGCATGTCCTTCAACTGAGCTTATCTAAAGGTTATTATTGAATTGATTTTCTTCAACCAGTCTTATCTGTAAGGCGAAGGATATTTATAAGTTTATCCAAACAAAAACTCTTAAGGGCTCACGACGAGAGAAGAGCGGTCTTATCAGCTGCTAACATTCATATTTTAGAGTCACAGTATCAGTCGTTTTATAAAATACGCAAATGTTGGGAGAGAGCGAATGAGTGTTAGCTCTCAGGGGGTTTTATGTGGTTGAAATAATGATACCCTTAATCAAACAATTTTATCTCACACATGAACCCCTTACTGGGCACAACATAGACTAAAGAGTCTATTTTGTAAATACATCTGTGTTCAAGTACTCCATTCTGCAATAATGCAAATAACGCATGTGCTACATATGTAACTCTTATATGCAATAAGTTAATAGTAACTAGTAAATAAATGGTCATTTCATACATCGTTATTCGCGCNTATAATTTAAAAATGTTAACTATTAATCGCGATACGCATTCTTGAACATTAAAGTGACCCGCTATGGGTAATGACCCGGTAATGGTAACTTGACTGTACTGGAGCTCCAAAGTTTACATTTATTAATTAAAATAGTTTATAAGACGAACTTCAAAAACAAATTAAAGTCCCTTTAATGGACAATATTTAAAAACGAAGTCCCTTCTACGGACAATATTTTTATAGTTGTGATTTGTTTTCTGTAGAACTCAATGAATCAAGATGTCTGGTAATAAACCTTTTGTTGCCGATGACGTCCAAAAAGACAGTAAGAAAGTTTTGTTAAAACGTTCAATAGCTATACATTTAAAAACAATCACAAACGGTAACAAAAAGCGCTAAGCAGTGGAATTGCGTGCTTTATAAAGGAACATACTTGGCAGCATTGCATTTCGACATGTATTTAGATTTATTATTCCTATCGGTAACTATGTAAAATATTTGGGACTAAAATATGTCATTGATGAATTGATATAAACGATATACTTACGCGTTCTGTCAGGGCTGATTATTAACTTTTCCCTTTTAAATTTTAAACACACGGCAATAACCGTTCTTCTGAAACATTAACCAAATAGAAGGTCTATTAATACCATGCAATGTGTTCACACCGGTCTAACTAATCTGTGTTAACCCACTTGTGGCCAAAATGCATTGTGTCGCCAGGCGTCGCTTCTCAACTAAACTGTGTGCTTATGCGGGTTGTATGACGGGAAATCTGTAATACATTTTTCATTTAAGGTTACATTCCACGAATCATTTTTATAGTCTATTCGAAAGTATTGTCTATTTCTAAAGAGGTCCTTTTCTTGATGGTTTTTAAGGTAAATGCGTTTTGGGGGTATTTCTACTTGTCGGAGATACCTGAAATTTATATACTATTTTAATACTACTAATCATTTGTATCGTTAATAGACGAATGACATAATTCTGTTTTCTGTTTAACATATATCCTTGCATATGCTGATTTGAAAAATTGAACTTGGTGTGTGTGTGTGTGTGTGTGTGTGTGTGTGTGNTGTGTGTGCGTGCGTGCGTGCGAGCGTGCATGTGTGCGTGCGTCCGTGTGTGTGTGTGTACAACAACTCATAGGCATAATTGAAATCGTATTAAATTTCCATTGTGTCATATAAAAAAAGCTTTAACTTCACGGTAATGCTCGTGTGCAATATGCGTTTTCGGACAAATCGACATGTTAAAAGCTTGATTTGTTTCGTATCGGTGTTGAAGTACGTTAAATCGACTTGCATTTAGCGATTGTATTTATAAAACACATCAGCCGCATCAGTCTAGACCTAGATTTTTAACTACACGTAATCCAGTTTCAAACTCTGCGGAGATATCATTTGGGCATAGGTTCTCAAAAAGTTACACTAAGATTGGGCAATCTTGAGTGTTCACATGCTTTTCCTTTACTAAGTGTTCTAGTTTTTTTACTCTTCGTGATCCAGATTTAAACTCAATCGAGATATCATGAGAAAATGGTCTGCCCTAGTGTCAATAAGATTGGGCGATAAATGGGACTTATGTAGTTGGCAGAAATATGCTACAATACTAACAGGCATTTTTTGCCAAATAAATTGTTAACAAGAAAGGTTTAATCTTGCCAAATTATAACTAAACTTGTTAACACATTTAAGTTAATACTCCCTACTAAGTAAATATGTGGAAGAAACCACCATTCTCAGCACATTTACTTAACGCATATGTGTTCGCCAACCTTACCTAGTACATGTAACAGGGACATTATCGTGTCAAGGTTCGCGTTACAAGAAAGTAAGGAAGAATTCTGGTTACGATAGTATATAATTGCATGATACAATTCGCGTAGTTAAATCATTCGAATACCTGGCAACCTTAAGCAAATGAAACAAATGTTTCTTAATACATTGTAAGGCCACTCGTTTAATAGTAATAGTATTTCAAACTTTAATATTTTCGTGAACGGTAATTTAGTATTCAGATACTTTTTTCAATATAAGAAGTAACACGAATTTCAGTAGTTAGCGTTTAATTATGTTGCCTTTTTCAAGGCTCTTCTATGCCGCAATTGTTATTAAAATTAAATAAACAGTCAAGTGTCATACCTTTAGGATATGATCATGTTTAACCTTAGGGTAGTTAGCTCAAGTTCACTTTATTTGAACCTATTTTTTTTAGCTCGATTGCATCGAAAGCCTAAGGCTTATTGAAACACTCTCGAGTCCGTTTCCTGGGACTTATAGAACCAGTACTTGGTTTCTTTGGAGGCAAACGAAGGAACGCTCCCAGTGGGGATCGATCCCGTGACCTGCCGGACGCTAGGCGGACACCATATCCACTACGCCACGGCGACGTTTTTACAACTTATCGCTTTGTTTCACAAGTGTTTTGAACTAACATTCGATTTTGTGCATTATTGTTATTTTACTACTTGTTCAACAAGATACAATTGTACGTATTGTATGTTGCTGTATTTGTAGTAAAACAACACGCAGCATTTGTCCGAGCTCAAAGGTGTATTCAATGGTTGAAGCATCATGAACCATGCTTTTCAAGCAGCCACTGTTACGATGAAAAGATACTACATGTGACTAGTTCTGTTTATCAACTTCTGTTTTCAGCTCAAACAATCTTTTCCACGTATGAAGGCTTTAAGGGCATCTGCACAACTTATTAAATATGTATGTGAGTGGTATTTGTCCCCTTAAGTGATACCTTTTTATGCTGAATTTTATTTTCCTAATGTATTGTGTTTGCAGTAAATACATACTTAATTAATTCTTTTCATGTACACAAAAAATCACCAGCCCAAGGTAATGTTAACATAAATTATGTCGATGATTAAGATTGCCGAAGTGTCACAATTTGTAAACGTTTTAATATGGCAAGTTTCGTTTTCAATACAAAACGCGAGCAGTAGGATTGCAAGTTTTTGAATGCCTGATAAAAGAACTTTGCACACATAATAAATGTTTTAGTGTTGCTGCGATTCATCGTACTACAAAAACGCTTAAAACGCTTGTTATATTATTTTTTATCTACAGTACACATATCTATATGAATGCAAATAGGGCAAATAGCCGAAAGGATTTCCATTAAGTATCAATAAATTTAGCCATTTACTGCACTGTCGTATGTTTAACTTTGACGATACGCAACAAACAAGCGAAAATGAAAAACAAAACGAGAAATGGTGTCAATGTGAGTGATTTATTAAGGCTGAAAAATACTTACAGGTTACATAGGGNAGGGTCGGCTGTAAATTCTTGATATACTATACACATGTTCTGATCCAACATAGGTCATATTAAATTATTTTTTTCCCGTAATCTTACATATTATTAGCATTTGTATTACACCAACCTGCGTTATCTGTTCGTAATTCAATAGCACTGTTTTACCAAACAGTTCGACATACCGTCAAATATAAGTATGTTGTGAACAAGCATCTAAACCTATTAAAACGCAATTGCAAAACAATTAAAGGAGCATATATCCCAGATGACAATAATTTATCAGAAACAAATACATGTGTAACAGTTGAATAAAGGCAATATAATGAATACAAACACGGTTTTTGATCAGGTACAATAAATTCATAAATTTAGCTAAATGCTGCAATTGTAAAACCGTTGCTTTTTAGTACAACACATCATTTAGTACTACTAGTCTGTGCCATAAACAACATTGTGCAAGAACTAAGATATTTAAATTGGGTGAAATTCTATATACGCATAAATAAGAAGGCTTTAGGCAATTCAATAAATGAGGCATTTAATATTTGTTATGAAAATGGAGTAATTTAAACACTATGTTATGGTGTGACATTTATAGTGATTTGCTCAGTACTTATTCCCCAACCCTATCCAAGAAGAAATGTGAATTATGGTTAAAAACTGTCAATCGAGCAAGTCGCACGTGAGTCGCAAACGATCCCGCGATTTTTAATTTTATTTTCATTCTTATCTTTTTCACATCAAGTCCTCGTGTTTCTGATGTTCACTAAAAAGTATTAGCTGTAAAATATAGGTTATGTTTGTTTAAAGCATGCTTTAAGTTTATGTCCTATAATGCTCCAGCCGCATGTCCTTCAACTGAGCTTATCTAAAGGTTATCTCAGTTGAATTGATTTTCTTCAACCAGTCTTATCTGTAAGGCGAATGATATTTTTAAGTTCATCCACACAAAACCTCTTAAGGGCTCACGACGAGAGAAGAGCGGTCTTATCAGCGCTAACATTCATATTTAACAGTCACAGTATCAGTCGTTTTATAAAATACGCAAATGTTGGGAGAGAGCGGATGAGTGTGAGCTCTCAGGGGGTTTTATGTGGTTGAAATATTGATTACCCTTAATCAAACAATTTTATCTCACAAATAAACCCCTTACTGGACACAACAGAGACTAACGAGTCTATTTTGTAAATACATATGTGTTCAAGTACTCCATTCAGCAATAATGCAAACAACGCATGTGCTATATATGCAATAAGTTAATTGTAACTAGTAAATAAATGGTCATTTCATACATCGTTATTCGCGCATACCATATATCCAAATCCCATATCATTAATGTAAATAATTATTATTTTTGCAGTAACAATTTCATTCGTTCACATAACTCATATAAGTTTAATCATATGTAAGTTTTTTGGAGTTTCATCAAATAACCAGATGCCATTTTGTATTTGGCTGTGCATTTTAACTGAGTCATCAGTCAATAGTCTATTATACTATTAGGGTAATGTTTTGACACTCGTCCAGCACACTAATTTATCGATCATCTGTAACGGTATACCCTTCATACTCGCCATTGGCGAGGACGCTGCACGAGTCCCGTGTGGTTTGCACCATTCAGCATGAAAAAGTATTTTGAAATCGAGTCCTTTTGGCTTAATTGTACATATACGTTTTGGTGATAAATAAAAAATAGACAATTTCTGATTTTCAACACAAAAAGTCCCAAAATTCATATTAAAGGTCATTGTCTTATTCTAACACCCGCACATAGATTTCATCCAAACCTACCCAAATGGTTCATGTGTTATCAAACAATAAGAAAACAAATACAAATACACTAGGTCACGAGGGTCCTTTGTTCAAAATTACCGTTCAACTGCATGAAAGGAAATAAAACTCGTAGTCAAACAATGCTTTACTCCAAAATAGTCAATTACGACTGCAAAAGCATTAAATAATTATCCATTTCTGTTTGCTCAATATTATGTGGGTACTGTTCTGTTGACTGTTAGACGCATATATCTGATTAAGAATTCATAAAATAAAAGTATGTGGAAGGCTGATGTTACGAGCTATATCAAGTTCCCGTATGCTACACCTGGTTGCATGGCGTGTCTTTATACGTTCAACTTGACACAAAAATACAAAGACATATTAAACAATATGTATGAAAAATGTTTTAGATACAGGGCAAACGTTCGTTTTCTCTGAAGTGACGTGTGTTTTATAAATGTGTTGCACGTGCGGTCCCCCTTATGTTTTCATATACATTGCTCATCGATCGGACAGCCTGAAAATGTTTTGTTGTTCATCGTTTTTGTTTTCTAATCAAATTGGTAAAAGAGAAATATATTATGCGAACAAAAACATAATAATATTCGCGTAAATCTATTGGCACGTCGAGCAAGATGCAATCCCACCCGCACTTGATCCAGAAGTATTAGAGCGTCGTGAATACATGATATTCATTCATTATTGATTCTATGTAATAAATGATCTCAAACAACACCGCATGAAAGTTGATATCTTTAGAAGTTGTATGAGAAATATTCATTATAAAAGTATTGCAATTAATTGTGAAGCATAACATCAAATGTACCTGACCATTTTAATTATAATTTATGCATAATAAAGTATATTTTTGTGACATGTTTCAAACATATGATGATTCAATAACAATTTTCTTAATGCGCATGAAAGCTATCCTTAATAACAGGTCTAAGTTGCGACACAAACATCTCCTATTATAAGGATGTATCGACAATTTCTCCGTATTAAGACTCATGCTTGCCGTTATAAACACGCTATACAAAAGGTTTGTGTGGTCTTAGAGATGATGGCCGATTCTTATCGTGCAGTTTAGAGGACACATATTTTTTCATCATTTGCCTTTGCTTCATAAAAGTTGATTTCTTGGTTTTATTCCCATATTTGATATCCATGCCGTTTTGATTCGAATATCCGAAAAAGCATACACTTATTGCGCAACCGGTGTTACAGTAAAAATAAATTTGCGTGAAACCAAACTGCCGCGTACGTCCTTAAAACCTCAAAAGTTTGAAAACTACTATGTTGTTTAGACAACGAACAAAACATCTTTTTTAGGGGTGCTATTATAATTTAATATTGTTCCGTTAATTGTTTATATTAAAATAATGAATGAATGTTTAAAATACACAGCTCTTAATTTTCCCATAAAATTCCATGCTAATTCTTATAATTGATGTTGATCAATAGCGGTCGCGGGGCTGCATTGAAACTTGGGTAAGGGAGTTTTGCTCCGGTAAAACAATACTTTAAGAGCAATAACTGTAAATACTGAAGAAAGAGTTATTGTCTTTTTAATATGCATTCCTCCTTTATGCTATCTAACATGATGTGACGTTTTATGTGAATCTGATTATGCACAAATTAAGTAAAGGGACAAAACTCCAAAACTACTGATACAAGAGTTGTGGTTCTTGCACTCTCTAAAATGTCATTAATTAATGTAAACATTTGTATATAAATATCTTCAATACTTAGGGCCTTTTTCTCAGCACAAGAACTATGTTTATTATTAAGTGAGTGCTTTTAATGTTAAATATATCGTGTTTTTTTTTAACAAGATGACTCCGTTAGGGAAATGTATCGGTTAGTTTCACCAGGCCCTAATTTCACAACAACAACCGAAACGTTATGACTGGTTGCTATAAAAGAATGCGTTGAAACGACTTAACCATGCGGTGTGAAACTTGGATTATGTCTTAACAATGGTATATAAAACAGTTCCATTTACTACTATTTTGCTTTCATCCACTGTAAATAATATTTTAAATTTGTATCATGTTCGCAAACTGTGAAGTTGATGTTTTAACACAAAATTCAAAGATTGTTCAAACAGCTTAATGTTCGCTTTATAGCTGAAATTTTTTTGATCGAAAATTTGACCTGAAATTTTAGTTTGTATTTTGTTCAATTTGTATCTCTGAAGACTCGGTAAAGTCCAATTTAAATCAAAGTATAAGATTACTATCATCTCATCCCAATCTAGTCTGCTCTCGACATTTGAAAATTACATCTCTTTAAAAACGAATATAATATTTGCTGTGATATAATTGAAGCTGTTTTCCAAACAATTGCAAATGTGCAATACTTCTTAAATATATATTATTATCCATTTGAAAAAAACAGATGTGGGATTGTTAATATATCCGCTTCTTTGCAAAATATGTTATTTCCATTTCAAACTAGACCGACTTTTGAAAAGTTATGTTAAGCATTTTTTAATAAACGTGATTAAGGGTTATCAGTGAATAACGTTGCCCCAATATTTGTTGTGATTAAGAGTCTTGCATTAGCGAATACGCTGAAAGATTAAACCGAATTGTTATACAACCACTACATAAGTTATATCCATAAATGTTTTAATTTCTGTCCTTCAATTAAAACCATGCCTATGACATGACATGGTATCTGTTGACATAAGCACTACTTATAATTGCTCGGCCATGGACTGGTTTTCGTGAGGCAAGAACTCAACTTAATGTGTTTGCAACAATTTTGTTTCATTGTATTTACATATTTAATTTGCTTATTATAATATTATCAAATTGATTTTGCATTATCAGAAACATTTCTTACTACATTTCACCGCAATTTAGTTTTCGTTTCGTTTGTTTTGTTAGATATTTCGCCGATTGCAAAGATTCCGTAATTTAACGTCGGTCAGTTGACTCACACTTTTTCTGACTTATCTAGTTTACCAGTACTTAGTGAACATACTTATTCAAGAAACTGACCACTGACTTTTTTATTCAGGAGGTAGGAGGGGAATGAACATACAGAGGATTTCACGATCAATCCCAAATTAGATTACCGGGCCGAACACGCGATCCTCGGATTTGTAGTCCATCGTTCTACCAACTGAGTTAGCCGGATCAATCAATTTACATTTGTAAAATGAACTCAGAAACGTTTCAGCAGATTGAACATTCACATTGGATGCAAGATATTGTGGTGTCCCTAAAGGAAAACTGCTAAAAATGAAAATGTGATTTCCAACATTATTCGTGCCACTGTATGTTTTACTGACTGGTTTTACTTAAAGATCTGACTAAGAATGTCCACTGGATACCATCTATAGCTCATATTTAAACTCCTACTTAGACGATACATACGCATTATTTAATTTTTGTTAAAAAGGAATAAAACGTCAATCTGCATTTGGATAATCTCATGTGAGAATAGTTTGATATTCGCGTAGCAAATAAGTAGGATAAATAGAAAATATGAAATACGTAAATACCTCGAATTATTTTATCCTTTCAACTCTTATGCCGTGGCCGCATTCAAAATCGTGCAAAATCACACAGTTTCAATGACAAATATTCAGATTCATAAAGCGCTTCAATTTAGATAACCTTATTTCATTTCAGATAAACGAATGACACGATGTTACATGTAAAGGAGAGATAACGCTAAGCCACATCGGAGTGCAAAATGGAACGATATGTTTTTTATGTAAATTGTAAGAAACATGATAAATGGAAAAACATAACTGTTTTTCTGTTGTTTGAATCTGCATTATGCTTTGACATTTAAGTGACAGGATAGATGAAACAAATCTAATTTTACCAATTACAGGAGTTTAGAATAATTCACCTTTTTTCTGAATTTTAACACTTTTCGTAAAATTTAATCTGCTCGGGATACTAGTGTTTGACACCTTGTATGATTATTATTATTATATTTTTGTTTCTGTTTTTAGAAAATGTGTAGTTTCTTGCCAATTGGTCTTTAATGAGTGTTCACGATTTTGTATTATAGATATACGTTTATCACATCAACTCAGAAGCTGGTAACGAAATAAAGTTTCGAATTGGATGTACACATAAACTCATATCATATATTAACGGAGGCACACTATTGGCTTCATTATTTATGAAAAGCATTAGTATTTCTAACCACACTAATACTATTGAATAAGGTTTACAAATACATCAAGAGTGTTAACTTCTTACAAAATACGATTCTGATGATTATTAGATTAAAACTGTGTCAGTTAGTAGAGACAGCATTACATAAGAAACATTTTCAAGGTCCATATAATTCAGAGATGCCTAGACGATCTCTCTTATTATCACACTTGGCAAGACTTTATGTCCACACACATAAGGACCAAGTTTCTTTGTGAAACGGTTAAAAGCAGTAGAGCTAAATGGCGGGCAAGGTAAATGAATTAACCCGGCAATATTTATACAGCGACTAATTTGTTTATGCTGATATGCTTTTTGTATTTCGATACCGAATTTATTTGATCTATACACAGATGGTAATTTAAATTTGGAGTACCAGTAGCTTTAATGTTTTGAGATTTAAACATTATAAATTTATCCGAAAGAGTGTGCGCTCAATGCGCTCAGTAGATTACGTCCTATTTATATCGATTTTAATGTGTCACTGTCGAAGGTAGATGAGACATTTTTTCAATAAGTGTTATTTGTGTTTAAAACACGTTCTCAAAGTGTTTGTTGAGAGGAAGATTTTTTATTGTTTTATAAAGCTATGTCACAAAATAATATTAAATTTAGTTTTATGAAAAGATATTTAACAAAATAATATGTTATTTTGCTCTTTACAACCAACATTACGGCTTATTTTTGGAAGTAAAAAAACGAAATTCTGAATATTACATCATATGAAGATTTATATTTAAAGCTTATTAAAATGGAACATGTAGTTGGTACTTGTTCTTCGATCATTTTATTGCGCCTCAGAAAGTTACATTGACGACCACTTAGTAGTTTAATTGCAATTAAATTGAAACGAATTCTAATATATAAAAGTTTGATTTAAATTATAATGTTATAAAGTTCATTTTTTTCTGTCATTGAAATGTTTTATGAATAAATCTGGTCCAAATGTGTTGTTTGTGTGCCGTTAATCCTGTTTTAAACCCCCAATGCTATGCTTTGCATTAATTGTCCGAAGGCGCTGACAGCAGTTTTTTTATGTCATGTGTTTTTGTCCTTTGTCTAAATGTATGGAAATCGATCACTTTTCTAAAATAAAGAGGATGATAAGGAAGATCTCACTTTGCTAATGTTTGACTATTAAATCTATGTAAACTTCATTACAATACCACATTTACAAATAATCTTGATAACAACCAGTGTGTGCATACACTTAATGTACTCATAGACAAACTTACATAAAATATTGTATGCCAACATCTCGCCTGCATTAAGGAAATACAGCCCCGTGATGTACACTAAAGCGGTTTTTGTACCTGTTGAAAACAAAAATAAAACGCAGAAAATGTTTTTTTTAGTTGTATAACGTCATTTGATGTATTTCTCTGTTTCCGAACACAAAATTACCCTTGCATATAGAATTAATAATTGCATCGATTGTTAAAAATTCAAACATTCTTATTACGCATCCTGTTTTACTTTAATGTCAGAACCATTTTAAAAGGAATTGTAGTATGCAATTTTGGCTACTGTCGAGTTGGCCTTAGTCATAAATGGACAGACTCATGTAAACAAAACTAGACCAGCTAGATGAGAAAGGATATTTAATACTGTATTTGTTTATTTGTTTTGCTTCTAAATTCTTAGTTGCTTAATATGTGGGATCGAACTTAGCATGACGAGCGTAAAAACGCATTATAAATTACAAATGACTGCAATTATGATGCAGGAAAATACTTCCCTTCGTATTTGTTACGCCACGGAGGCAGTCCATTACTCATATCTCAGACACGGAACAATAAAATAAACCATTTAAATGAGATAATGTGCAAGTGCAAACATATTAAGTTAGAGTACCCGTTTAAACTTCCGCATTCTATTTCGATATCGGCTGATGCCGCCATTATTCGTAGATTGTATTCAACCATATCATGGCTACATTCGGCACAGTCCGCTCTACTTCGTATATCGATTGTTATGGGAAAATAATCAGTTTATTCAAGATCATATGTATTCTAAGTGTTGTATTTATGGGTGTTTAAAAAGTGGGACCAATAAACCGGTACATGAAATATGAGAAAAAAGCCGAACGTTATAATAAAAAACATTTGTTTTGTGTAAATTCTGTAGTACATATCAACTGTATGTAAGATCATTGTAAAACAAGTAGTACTTTCGCATTCAAAATGCCTTATCACATAACACGGATTATAACCGTTTGGATGTGTAATAACGCAAACAATTATTGGATTCTAATTTCCAATTATATAATGTGTGTACGTATGTGTTAATTGATATGGTTTATACAGTGTTCATGATGTTAAAAATTATAAATACCTCGACATGTTATTCAATAGTAGCAGATCTTTTTCTCACAGACAAAATATAATCAAGCCGAACAGGCAGCCAAAGCTATGTACTGCCTAATTAATAAATGTAGTAATCTTTCTTTACAAATAGATATAGAACGTGAACTATTTAATAATCTGACTAAACCTATTCTTTTATACGGTTGCGAATGTTGGAGGTTTTGAAATAACAATGTATTAGAAAATTAAAATAGGGGTTTAGGCCAGTAAAGCATCGTGTATTATATACGAAGAAACTGGAGTAACGACCCTCCAAATTGATATTGAAACTAGAATGATATCTTTTTGTTCTAAATTAGACCATCCACTGTGTTTTAAATTATCACATCAAATTTACAACATCTTATGCAATATACATGCAACGGAAAACACTCAAGTTCGATTGGATAGAGTATATACGCAACATTTTTGTTTAATGTGGAATGATGAATATTTGGATGATTTTCATGATTTTCCGAATTGCACCTGGCTCATTCGAAGTATGAAACAAAAACTAACCGATCTGTTTATTTACGAATGATACTCAAACATAAATAATTCTAGTAAATGTAGTAATTATAAATTGTTAAAAGATACATTTGGGTTTGGATATTACATGGTTTAAACTCCAGATACATTTCTAAAACATATAATACGAATTCGCACGAGACGAGAAATAACAGATTACCTGTCGAAACTGGAAGTTGGCATATAATAGAATTGAACCAAAGACTGTGTTGTTTATGTAACTCCAATACTTATATTGGCGATCAATTCCATTATTTACACGAATACAATGCCCTTAAGGATCTAAGAAAACATTTATTTATTAAAATATTACACGAGATCAAATATGATTAAATTTAAAGCGCTAATGTTCATCGATTTCCATAAAAACAGTACGTACAGGAAACTATATATGTTTGTTACAGAAATATTGAAACAGTGTTAACGTATATCATGTTCTACGTGTTTTTTGTATACGTTTAAATAGGATCTGTTTCACCTATGCTCAATGTTAAAATAGTGTTCGTATATGTTGTATAACTTGTAAATAGTCTCTCCCTTAAAATAAAAATATTTGCTGTATAAGATGTAGCCCATTCAACTACGTACCTATTGATGCACTTTTTATAATGTTTGCACATTTTGTCATGTTATGCATGAACTGAGCTTAACATAAATAAACTTGGAAAAACTTGGAAACTCGTACAGTTATCGAACACTTATTTTAACTACTGAAGGATGGCAATTTATTCAGTCGGCAGTCGCAATATTGTTATTAGTGAGAAATTTACGCCCACATTGTCAATTACAAGGCATAACTTACTTAAGAAACAATTACGTATATGCCCTAGTTTACTTTCTTGCGATCACAATGCGCTAGAACTCAGTAATCATGGTTAATACCATATACCGGTTAAAATTAGTATTACATGCAAAAAAATAAGACAACAATCCTTTAAGTACTTAGTATTACATGTTTATCATATGAACAATTTAATATTGCAGTGAGCCTTTCTTAAAAAACGGAATTAACGGATTAACTGAATTACTGTCAAAACATTGTAAGATAAATAAACATCAGATATTTCATACCTCAACGATATTTTATACGTTTACTTGTAATCTTATTACACGGTATATGTATAAATATATAACAAATAAAAATATGTTATCTTTTTTAATTTGATTTGATTCTCAGGCTTGATTTTGAACACTTTGTCTTAAATGAATCGGTTCCGAGAATTGTCTTTTTGTAGCTGTGAGGAAAGCATGCGTGCAATTACATAAGTTGTGGAACTAATGCTTTTATTGTTTTTGTTTTGTGATTCGACAAAGTTTATTGAGTTAAAAGAAACACACACAAAAGGTAGAAACTTTATTTGAGAAATTTAGTCAATACTATTAACCATATCTTTTTCGACATAATTGGAGTTATGGCCCTGTCTGAGAAAAATATTTGTGTAACGTGTTTAGCTCAGGTATTGCTGGTTGAGGTATGGAACTTAACGTTAACACGCATCACACATGACGTACAATAAATTAACCAGGATAAGAGCGTGTGAATCTTGGTTTTGTTCATTTTGGTTAAAAGTGGAATATTGTTGCCACCGTTTCCTACGGAAACATGTCTAGTTAAAAAAATGAACACCTATATATTTGAATTATGGAAGCTTTTCGATTTCCGTAATTATATATATATATATATATTTGAAATATTGCGTTTTTTTCAAAAATCATTGTCTTTGTGTGTTATATGTTTACCTTTAATTAAAAAGTCGTAGAGTACTTCTAAATATCAATAATGTGTAAAGTCGTAGTAGCAAGCTGATGGAGCTTATTTATCACAGTCTGCTCAGTATGACCATCGCTGATGTCGCCATGGCAATTCTTATTCGGACAATAATTGGACAGGGTTGATTCCATCTATGTGAAGCTGGTAACTTCTTCCAGCTTCTCGCCGTTCATGGCGTTGTTTGTGCTGTTCTCATGATGTTCGGTTTTTCCGTGCTGATCCATTTCACATTTTTATGATCTTTTATAGAATATGTGTATAGAAAATGTTGGTGAGGTTATTGATGTCTCTGCTGATGCCGCCCAAGAGATCAATGTAATCAGCGACTTGCACCAGCCATTCGTCAATGTTGAATCCTATCAGAACCTGCCATAGGCCACCATGCCACACGCGGTCTAAAAACGCTTTTAAAAAGTCGATGAAGTTGTGGAAAGGCTCACATTATTGTTGTAGTTGTTTCCCAACGAGGACTATGCAGTAGAATTTATGTTCCACAGTCTTCGTCCAGCTGTTAATACAGCCTGATCTTCCGCCAGCAATTTGTCGGCCTTACTTTTCAATCGGTTTAGGATGATACGTAGCATGACTTTGCTGTGATGGCTGATGATGGTGACGGTGCGGTTATTCTTGCACAGCTAGAGCTTGTACTTTTGTGGTAGGGGGATGGACCACTTCTTCTCATCCCAGATCTTCAGTTATAGTGCGGTCAATGCTGCAGTAGTTGTTGCTTTACCTCCGTGCTTAATCAGCTCGAAAGGTTCGATGTCCACTGCCGAAGATTTTTATTTCTTCTGGTGTGGGGTCGTTCTAAAGGAGACTTGGGTCGGTCGAAGCGATGTTTTAAATAGGTTGCTTTAGTATTCAGTCCACATGTTTAGGACTGCGGCACTCTCGGTCAGGATGTTTCCGTCCGCGTCTGCTATAACACTGACCGTGGGCTGACTGATCTTCGTGAGGGTCATACAAGTGATACGTGCCTTCTAATTGTTGCCTGTGGTCATCTATTTGTCAATGTTGATACATTGCTCCTCAATCCACTCATCCTTGGCGTATTTCATCTTCTTTCTCACTTCCATGTTTGCTTTCTTGTATTCTGTTCTAAAGTCCAGGCTGGCGTACATCTCATGCCTCAGCTCTCTTCTTTTGTCACAGAGTAATATGATCTCGGTCGTCATCCATGGCTGCGTTTACTTCTCTCTCTCCAAAGAACGTATTCAGCCGATGACAGCAGTGCCTCCTTTATGTTTTTGGCAATGATGTCATTGTCTATGATGTTCAAGGCTGCAAACTTGTCATCTATCTATGCTTGATATGCCGCTGTTATCTCAGGATCTTTTAGTTTTTCCAGGTCAAATAAAATGACATTTCTCAGAATCCTCAAAGAGATGCACTCTCTATTGTCTGTTGTATCAGATTCGTTTTTAACGCCAAGAAATATTTGCTGGAGGAACAACACCAACATATCAGAACGCATTCCAATGTTGATGTCCCCTCGCTTTGACTTCCGAAAATGGAAAGATCGTTATCGTTTCCATCAAGACATACCTGCACAGTCAATCATATCTCCACTATGAGGTAGGTATGTCTCTTCAACAGTATGCCACTATTGGAGATACTAGCATTGAGGGCAGTCGACAGGTGAAGAGATCGACTTTTCTCTAGGTCTGATGATATAATCCTTATAAAAGAAACAACGAACTTAAAGATTATTTTACGAAGTCAACAATGAATGTGACTGTTTTAAATAAAATCTTTGCATTACATACCAAATAGAGACAATTCACGCCCACACGATACACATTACTTGTTTCGTTTTCTAATTCGTTATCTGGCTATGTAATCATGAACTATTATTTATGTTATTGTATCTACCGGTTTAAATTATTTTAAATGATTCGTTACTGTACGTATTGAACTGTGGTGCATATGAATAATTTAATTCATAATTTATGAATAAAATATATTACAATAATTTGCAAGGGGAATAACTTGCTATGCATTTTCGGTTCAGTCTGTTTAGGTTATTCATCTGCTTGGTTATTAAAAGACACAATAAATATTAATATTCATTTGATAAAACAATAGTATGTCAAGTGCATAAACTTTAAACTTTTCTATCCTATCATGTGTGTATATAGTTGTATGTTCTTACACGAACACTGATTACTCACTGCAGGAATATTGTAATATCTGTACAGTTAAATCGAAAGTAGACCTTAATTTGAAATGGTCGCTCGCCTTTGACATGATGTTTTTGATATTTCGTGTGCAGGGGTATTCTGTATTGAACTTACGCACAGAAAGACGTTTATGCAATTAAGATCAATGATCTGAAATGCGGACAAGCCATTCAAAAAGCAAATCGCTGAGTAAATCGATAAAGAAATATTGAATTAAACCAACTATTAAATATGTTGTTTACACTTAATAATTATTACGAAATGTGGTATTACTGTTGACCATTTTGCGTATTTTACCTATTCCCGCACCCGCTATGAAGAAGAAGGATATATATTGGAATCCTCATATATGTCTGTTCGTCTGTCTGTCTGTCTTTCCGACGTAAATTTGATCGGTGATATTCTTCTGCACATTGCAATGTATAACATAAAAAACGTTTGTCTCCTGCTGTCTCCTGCTGTGCATAATTGCATGAATTGTCCCTTATGATATGAATATATTCATATAAAATATATTGTTAAAAAATCATACTTTAAAGTGTTCGTAGTTCAACGTAGTTTATTTGAAATTTTAAAAATAATAATAAACTCGTAATAAGCAAAACAGTCACATCTCTCAGACCACAAAGTGCGGAGATGTGTAACATTATGTTTTTATTATCGTATTGTTACAAACTACAAAATCTCAATAAAAAATAAACCTGTGATTATACTTGCCACACCAATAGGAGAACAGGGTGTGTTACCTCCAAGAGTTTGAATTGTTTCAACTGGCTACATATCACGATTTAAAAACAGCAATTTGACGATCTTCCCTGTGTGGCTGGTTAATTTATACCCGATTATAAACAATACAATCGAAATCGTGAACGGTACTTTTTCATGACTAATTGTAATGTGTGCTAGTCGGCCTCTGTTTATACCTCTCTTTAGATAACAGGGTTTGATATACATAATGCCCGTCATCTGCTTCCTTTGGTATATTTATAATGCACCATCCGATCTTCATATTTGATTTTACATACGACATATACAGTATTTAAAGAAAAGCCGAAAATATTACATTATATAAGTTAATAATTTATAAAAATAAAGAATAGTTCTATAATTTACTGACTTATATTTTGTTTGATTCATTTGTTCAAAATAACATTTAAAGATTAACATGCGCAAGTATAACAAGTAAAGTATAATTATTTATTCACATCAATTTGGATGATTAACAACACACACAGACACACACCAATAATAATGATTTTAAACACACTCATTGATAATTATGTACACCAATAAAAATAATTTGCTTAAATTAATCCTCGTTGTATTTCTGCATTTAAACTCAATCTGTGTATTATGGAAAGAAAATAAATGAGAAGACGTTTTACTAAGTTTGATATAAAAAACATACATGTACGTATATTGCATACGGTTTTGATGGGCATGGACATTAATTGTTAATTTATCTCGCATTACAATTATCAAATACATGTGTACGGAACCGCTTGAATAATCACCTTCTAACTAAGATATTAATAAGTGACTGTTGTGTAACGGTTAACAATAAAGCAATCATTCTATACATAGATGTTGACGTCACTACGTTATTGTCACTAAGACCGGTGTGTACATAATGATAAAGCAATAAACCGTGTAATCGCTGTCGTCTTGTAAAATTGAATGAAATACGCGTTAACCAAAACTCGAACAGCAAAAGTCTGCGCTATTGTAAGAAAAACCACAAAATAAATATATTTTGATTATGTTTTTTTTTTTATACAAACCAGAAAGTTTCACCGGTTCGCGTATTTGCCCAGTCCCTGTGATCTTTTATTATTGCCCAGTCCCTGTGATCAGTTATTAATTGAAAGAATTAGCTTTGCATTATTGGCAATAAATGTTGTTGTAAATGTTATAGGCACAAATGCCGTACTTATTTACACTAATGTACACAAAAACGCACCACTATTCAAGATATTCTGACAACAAATATATAAACATTGATCCGTAAAATAACTTCTCCTCCCATTAGCGAAAAAAAAACGTATTACATACTAGTCGCCGCACTTCAGTGCGACGCCAATAATTATGTATTCACATCAATTTGGATGATTTACAACACACGCAGACACACACACACACACACACCAATAATAATGATTTAAAATACACTCATTAATAATAATGTACACCAATAACACGTTTTTTTCTAAAATTAATCCTCGTTGTGTTTCTGTATTTAAACTTAATCTGTGTATTATGGAAAGAAAATAAATGAGAAGACGTTTTACTCAGTTTGATATAAAAAACATACGTACATTGCATACGGTTTTGATGGACATGGACATTAATTGTTAATTAATCTCGCATTAAAATTATCAAATAGATATATTAATTACACAGAGCAACTTTAAGCTGAATATTGCAAAAAGACAATACTTATAAGCAACACAAATGCATCAACAGGTTTTCATGTAATAATAAACATGCATTAAAAAATAATAATAAGATGAAGATGTGGTTATTATACACAGCCCACGAGTAGACATGAGACATATCTGAATATAGTTTATTGCAATATTAACTCTCAATTTTGTACATCATCGAATACTCTAGACTTCACTACGAACATACAAACAGTTTTTGATCAATTTGATCTTGGTTAAATTAAAACGAAACTATTGCAAACGATATAGTTTTTAGAACACTTTTCCTTAAGTTGTCTTTGGGTGAATGATTCAAATTTCTGCATATATGAAATTAATTTACCTGGCACTCTTATATATTTCAAGTTCAAGTTGAAGTTCTGTTTATTTGTGTTATAGGCCTCCGTCCCTTGACACATATATATTACAATCCATGCAAGACAATGATGTGTGCACAATTGGTTGGCATAACATGTAAGCATATTATCGAGTGGTAAACAATGCTTAACAATGGCATGCTAAAACAGTGTACAACATTTACATGTAGTAGAGCGAAAATGTTATGTTAACATCAATCAGATACACACGCACGCATACACACACACATATATATATANAGATCAAGAATTAATGTTTGCGTTTCAAATGCTTATACAATGTAAGAAGCGGCTAGTTTTATTGTCTGTTCATCTTTACTTGACAACATTATATACAATTTGTGTATACTTGGGTTTAAGAAACATTTACGTTGCATATATGTTTTTCGTATGTCATGCAATACAGGGCACTTTAATAAGAAATGCAATTCGTTTTCTATTTCACCAGTATTGCAAATTGGGCAAACCGTTGTTTTCTAGTTATACCGCGATATATGCCAGTGTCAATTTCTATCGGTAGAGTTCCGGAACGAATTTGTGCAAATCTGCGCCTCAATTTGCGCACAGATAGGATATGTTTGTATTGGGCTTAAATATGTGTGTATAGTTCCAATTTGGGAGATGCATTTTTACTATACTCCACCAGTTATGTAAGTATTGAGACTTAGCCCTGTTTCTAAATTCTTTTATACATTTGTGTGGGTTTAAGACATGCTTGTTAATCCAAATGTACTGAAATCCATTTTGCTTAATAAGTCCTTTATTTCATTGGCCCAATTAAAGTAGAGATTTAAATTTGTGTTCAATAAAAAAATGTAGCATTGTTTTACGTATCTGGAGTCAGGCATGCTTATTACTTTTAGCTAATTTTAGACATCAAAATTGTGAAGTCATAACAATAGGGTTGCGTCTAGATTTTACTATTTTATCCAATACTTAATCACATTAATGACATGTTGGTTAATCAATCAGGTTATGCAAACTTCCCGACTGCAACATGGGTTGGGATACTCACATCTCTTGAAAATGATATAAGATAAATAAGATGAAAATCTGCAGAAAAAAATCATCAGCCCAGCGCCTGTGGGATGATGTTACACAAATTAGTCCGCTGTTAAAACAACCATACCTGTTTTTAAGAAACAACGAATGATGGGAAAATTGACATGGACGTTCTTAACATGAACGATGCAATGCGTTGAAGTAGCATTACTAGACAATGAAGGTAAAATGGTAATCAGAAAAGTGAAACACACTTTTGCAAAACTTAAGCCACAAAAGACCATGTTCAGAAAAATAATCCTTATACTCGTTAGTAACTAATTCGTATATAAACCTCATACGCCATTTATCTTGAAAGCTGCAGAACAAAGCCATGCTCATTTGTCACAGTGTAGCTAGCAATTTGTCACATCGTATAGCTACTTTTCCTATTTAAAAATCAAACGAACAGGCGCTTGATCTTGGGTTAACCAAATTTGGTGCATTAACTTAAATTTACCGCAAATGTGTGCTCAGGTTTGATGTTATGTATTATGTTCCTTTTAAGTTGCATTATTTATTGTTATTTATTTTAAGTAATATCTACTAGTCATTTGACCGTTGATGATAACAAAAGTCCCTACATAATTACCCAATCATTCGTTAACAGGACAACATAAACTTTCACCAGAGTGAAACAATTAAGGGACGTTCATGATTCTAAGAATGCCGATAACAAATAGACACAGTCTTAATGTATTTTTGTGCTAAGGTAAACAATTTACGATAAGGGCACCAAAATGGTTTGAATATTGATAGTCGCTGATTATAAAAAGTAATAGTTTTCATCGTATAATACTTTTCCAGAAAAGTAATTAAAATATATTGCGAATATTTATAAAAATACTGCTAAAAAGAAATGCACTCAGATTGTGTAACTCAAAAGAAATGTAAACAAAAAACAGAATTCGAAAAAAAAACAATATATCACGTATTTTTTTTTTTGCAGAAATCATTTTAAAGTGACATGATATATAATAATAACAGTAAATAGAAAGTGCATGAAAAAGTAAATACAGTTTAAAAGTTGATTTTCTAAAAACGCCAAAAAAATTGCCGTTTATAATCATGACCAAGACAATTGTTACTTTTTTGTAAATCTCCAAATATGTTTAAGGCTCTAATATAACCTCTGGGAAGAGCCAGCCATTGTACTGCTAGTAATCCTATGTATTTATTTCCAACAATCGGAAATAATGTTTGAAAAGGGCGGACTGTCGTGCTATTGGTACTTAGTATCACTGCAATTTATTAACGGCAAACAATATTATGCCAAGCAAAAATGAAAAAGAGTTGAAATATAAAAAAGAAAATTACATTATATTAAGTATATATACATGATGAACAACATATTGAAAATTGATTGTAACAGTTATTAAATGAATATATCACGTTTATTAATGTTTTATATTGTACACATTTCATTAATATTGCATGTCTTTACAATTATCAGATTGTACAATCCGTATCCAATTTTATATAAAACAATAGTATGTTTGCTTAAATCCATTTTGCAGTATCTCCGAAATAAATCAAATAAAAATCAATCAATCCTCATGATAACAAATAATGTACACCATTTTTATAACCAAAACATACATTTTCGAAAATGAATTCATAACATAGTATAGTATAGTATTCCTTTTAAATTTATTTGAAATACATAAATAATTTAAGATATTTTCAACAAATAGGTCAATATATTAATTGAAAATTACATATTAACATAAGCTAAGCATAAAGAAGAGTGAGTATAATGTCTTTAAGTAATTCAATCGAAATCAATCAAATCAAAATCAATGAACAATCATGATAACAAATTTTCCACATATTTTTTATAACATTAAATACAATTTGTTTTCGATAATGAATAATATAGTATTTATAGTATAGTATTCCTTTTCCATTTAACAATATAAGAATTTGAACAAAAATTCATTAATATTATATTAAAGAACAATAAATCTATTTTATTTTAACTATTGATAATGTATTCATTGCTTCCATCATGGTCTTCAACAAAGATAAACATCCGTTCAATAAATACAGCGCGTTTTTAATACTTTCTTTCAAGATAAATTATCAAGAGAAAAAAATTAGTGTGAATGTTATAAATATTTTTTTTTATATAAGTTATAATTATTAATCGTGTCTATTATCAAAGTTGTTTAACCATCCTGTATCATACGTATATTGATTTGCGTTTAATATATTTTGCTCGGATTGTCCTTGTTTGTTTATCGCAGAGCCAAATGTTTTTGAAAACAAACGTGAGCTCGAATCATCAGCATTTACATACATTGTTAATTTTAATAAAACACACATATATATGAATAAGGAGCTAGACTTCATAAAGATGTATATATTTGGTGATATCCACGGATTATAACACTGATTTTAAAACTTCCATATACTTCGTAGATTCAGACGCAAATAGTATGTAACCTACACCTCATAAACGAATAAAACACATATATGTTCTACTCAATCGATGTTTGAAATGCTTGTCCATGACAATTATTAATCGCGTAAAGCATGTGACTGCGCCACGAATTGGAAAAAAAGAAGCTTTTGTGCATAAAATAAAAGGAAATTGAAACAAAGAAGTTATGTAAATATTACAAAACTAATTAAATGACCTTCGTCTACATTTACAAAGCAACCTATGCATGTAAAACAAACATAAAATATATAAAATTCTACATGTATCAACAGGTAAAAATCGTCAACAGCTCTATTTACAAGTGACTAGTTTCCAACACAACATTATAAAACGTACTTCACTAATTCACAATATATGAAAAAAACTATCATAACCGTTTAACATTGACTGTGTGAATCAGGTCAAGAACACGAATACAAATCACACACTGACTTTAAACAAGCAACCCAACTTTTCATTAACACATATTTTGCCTTATTCTGTATTAATTACGTTTGATGTTGTCTCGAGTAAATTCTTTTAACGTGATGCTATCCTGAAAACTTATGAACAAACACGAAATCATCTTTATCACAGCATCGTAGTCCGACAATTGCAATTCTATAGCAAACGTTGACTTGTTGAGCAAATTAAAACTTTACAATTGAAGTAACATTGACCTTTAAAATGTGATTATTTCAAGTATTATGATGACAAATGATTATGATGTATGTGTTCATTGTTATTATTTAAGAGTCCAGTTTACAATATTAAAGAGATTACACAGCCAAATCCATACCATCGACCGTTAAAATGTTGTAAGCACAGTTTGGATAATTTTTTAAATAATTGTTTTCACCTTCAGTTAATTTCGTGTTGAATTTATACGTTTACAATGACTGACTAATACTTTGAGAGTTTGTTTCTATAATGCTGTTTCAATTTCGGTCTCAAACATTTCGTTCAGGTCTTATGTTCTGCAGCATTCAATTGTCACTGATTTCTTAAACAACTCTTTAAATACAAAACTGCATTGCTTTTTATATGTTTTCTGTTTCAAATTCGTTTTCAAAATATAGCAAACGATGCCAGTCTGAAAATACAAATGTATCTTAAAGTTGGTAGAATTTCATACATCTGATTCAGCAAAGAACCAATTCTGAATCAAAAGCGAGCGAAAACTCTCAGTATCGCTTAAACTTAGCAACAGCAAATTGTATCTTCCCGTTTACTGTTTGTCACCGACTCATATCTCGATTGATTGAGACATGCTAGTTCTATGACTATTTTGGTTGTAACTAAAATGAGAGTTTAACATGGAGAATATATTTCCATCGCCCAGTGGCAACGAAATGAGGATTATTAAATCTTAATAACAAAAAATAACCTTTAAAAGAAACGTTTTGTTTTCCAAATTATTCACATCCAACTCTTTGCAAGTTCCTTTACACCAAATTGGAGTTATTGTGATTTGGCTATATATTTGGTTCTTTTGTAGTTTTATTGCAGTAAATATTTGCCAATATGTGTGCCTTTTTGTCATCTGCTTTTAAGCCTTTCTATCAGTGAGTTCCTGTTAATTATCCATATTCAGATTCACCAGGGGTAGCTTTAGTTATTTCCAGACCTTTTAATTTATAAAAAAATTATTAAAAAAACATATGTATTTATCTCTTGATGATGCCAAAGTATCTTAACCGTATTTAAAATTGAAGTTAGAACATTGTTATGTTACAAAAACACAATAATTATCTCCAGTAAAAAATATTCTCTGTGCGTGAACCAGGTCCAACAATTAATTATTTCAAATTTATAAATATCTAATCCTCATGTTCTCAGCGCTAGAAGTAAAACAGCGTAACATAAAACTAATCCCGACCCACGTTCTTAACTTAGCAGTCCATAAAAATACTTTAAGTGCGCCTCCATTTAACGATAGTTTGTCTCAACTTTATATTGTCATTAATGCATTTTTGCAACAACATTTTGAGAACCGAACCGCATTGTTTCTGATAGGCCCAGAGTTTTAAACGTTTTCCAATCAATGGTAAAGAGTACCATACTGAACATTGAACTTTGTCATGTGTTTTGTAGAACTCTGAAACATTGTTTAAACATCGGTGTGATTCTGAATTTAGTTCAACATGAATAGCTCTAAAATCGCGATGGAAAAATACCGCAATACATTCCAAAGATTTATTGTCAAGTCCAAGCTGACGCTGGTAGTCAAAAAGAGCCTCTTTCAATACGTCTACTTCTAAACATCCTTCATCTCGACTCTTTGAATCCACGGCCGCAATTGCAGCACGAGAAGAAACAATGGATAATTGCTTAATCAGAACATTTATTTTTGCATCCACAACAGCCTTTGTTAGAATAGTTTCTGACAGTACAAGTGCCTCTCGTTTGATATCAGATACCTTCTTGATTAACATATTCACTAGATTTCCGAAGTCGAATTCGTTTGGATTGGTACAATTTATCATAAAAACGTGAGGGTCCTTTATTCCGATAGATGTGAGATGTTCATAAGAAGCCTCTGACATGGAAGCAACTGCCGCTTTCTGTTCTGTTTTTGTCATCTTATTACGTCTCGACTTATTAAGACCGACTAGTTCACTGTCAATTTTGGTTCTAACAAAGAAGAGTTGTGCGTCCGGAAATCGAGCATTTATTTGTTGCGCCAACCATTCATCGAGCACTGTGAAACGGTTTGAAGAAAGAAGGATGATGAAATCATATTTGTTAAAGTTAACGTTCCTTAAGTACGTATTCTTTGGACACATTCTAGTTCCAACTCCAGGTAAATCCCATAACACCAAATTTGGGTTATTTGGATGTGGATATGCCTTTGGTTTTTCTGTAGTTTCATTGCAGCCAACCTTTGCTGCACCTTTATCGTCAGATTTCAAAGCCCTCAATGTGTTAATTAATGTTGATTTTCCACATCCTGATTCACCAGCTAGAGCTATATTAATTTGAACGCCTTTCCATCTTTTGTATGTTTTGTATAACCTCTCCATGAGGTTGGACAGTCCAGCTTTATTGCCCATTTCTCGCAAAGCGTCCATTACTTCTACCTCGGTCATCTGTGTAAAGCATAGCTGATTTCATGAGTACGATGCTTTTTGTTTAAAAATGAAAAGTACACTTATTTATAACATTTCTATACTTAATTCTTATTAAGTTTGTGTGGCCAAACACTTAATAAACATGTGTTAAGACATGTTGATTTGTTCAAGAATAAAGGTACTTTATTAAATAAATGAATTTATCACTTCCTTTGCCTTGTTTATCGTGTAAGATGTTAGTTATACAGTTTTATATCATAAACCTGTTTAAGCTTGTTCATTAGCTTCCTTGTTTATGATTGGCCGATCTAATGCAAAATGCTCTCGTCAGCACGAAATGACGTCACCTCAGTAAACAACTTTTATCAGCATATGTTCGTCATTTGGGATTTTGGCGTTTAAAAGTAAATTACCCAAACATATTGGAAAATCGTTTCCATTCACTCCATGAATAATAATCAGAAAGGCTCGTTAACTTTCAGATATTGTTAAATAAAATATTGTATGAAATGACAACTGGCTCCATGTCCATTATAAACCATGCTCGTATTTACATATTCCATAATGGATAACACAGTGACCAAGCCACAAATCCAGGTTGTTAAAACTAACCAATAAATTTACTTAAATGTTATTTGCTGTTTAATCCCAATCGAGGTCTGCTGTAATCTTCAGTTACACATACTTTCAGCGCAATATCTCCATCAAAAATCAAATAATTAATCGATTTGTTTTATAATTTAGTAACATTAAACCTTTTTTTCTATTTTAAAAAAGGTTGTCCTTGACCTTGAATAGTCTGACCCAAAATGTATTTTCAAGGTGCATGTAACACATTGGCATATACAAAAATCCGTAACCAATTGAGTTGGTTTTGCGTTTTCACCAAATCTTGTAAAATGAAAAAATAAACAACAATGATTGTCTGACCACAAACATGCGATACCGAAAACAGCTCTGTCTCTTTGCAAACCACGTATGTTTTCCTAATTATTTATAACATATGTCAAAACATTGAATATGTTAATACATTTAATCATGTTAGACCTAAACAATCAATTTACATATAATTAGAACAGTACATAACGATTGGAATGTCAGTGTCGAATCAATAATTCTACAATACATCTATTCATGAAAAAAAAACTTACCAGTGCTATATTGGCTACCTCGTCAACGTTGAACTGATAGTCATCAGGTTCTAAAAGAATATCATAATGTGGGAATTAATTATTTACATTAATATACACCCAAACGAATGCATTAAACGTAACTGAGTTTGAGTTTTACAATATGATGGTGGTAAAATACGAGCTTACAAAGCAACAGCTTTTGTCGAAATAATTATACCAAAGGTAGACTAACTTAGCGTCTATTTTATTTACGTTATTTACCTTATTCTTAATAGGAAATAGTGAAAAAGAAAAAATATGGATAAACGTTCATTTTAATACCTAAACTGCTATCCTTGCTTCTTTAAAATCCATAATTTCGATAACAACAATAAATTTAAAATAATTATACATTCGGACATTATTATGCGGGGAATATCCGATCAAAATGCATTTTTGTTGTATAATTATCGCAATCTTAATATTTGAGTTGAGAATAAGATCAATTTTATCAAAACAATCCCCGAAAACTCGACCTAGAAAACATAAATTCTTAAGGGTCGGCACAAAAGAAGATCGGCAAGGTAAGTGGAAACAAACAACTGTTTAAGACTTAACTTAATTTTACATCTTGAGCGGATGGTTTTAATTTGCAGACCAGTGTATGTGGGTGGAATTACTTGAAAGCTAGATTAAAAAAAGTCAAACAAGAAAGAAAGCGTGATATAAAAAAGATAGAACAAAAATGTGTGTGCAATTGTGCGCGTATGTGTGTGTGTGCGTGTGTGTGTGTGTGTGTGTGTGTGTGTGTGTGTGTGTGTGTGTGTGTGTGTGTGTGTGTGTGTGTGTGTGTGTGTGTGTGTGTGTGTGTGTGTGTGTGTGTGTGTGTGTGTGTGTGTGTGTGTGCGTGTTTGCGTGTTTGCGTGCGTGCGTGTTTGCGTGCGTGCGTGTATGTTAGTGTTACAAGTGACGTCAGTGACATAGATCCAAATATCCCGAATTTTGAAATAAGTATCAATCACACTATAAAATTATGTGCATGTATACAATGTATAATTAATACAGAAAAAGAATGGGTTTTATAATTATTAGAAACTGTACACTGCTGTATCATTTTTGTGAGAATGACTTTGCTGAGACATAACAATGTCTAATATGGTCAGTACATAACAATAAGACTACGAATAGGTTTCGTATGTTAATTTAATGTTCGAGAGAGAAGAAATGCATTTTTATTGTTATATTACGAAATAATGTTTTTTTTACTATTTTGTGTCTCTAATATTCGACCAATTTCTTTATTTTTTTATATCGTTTTCGTATCAAAGACAAAATGCTAACACAAATACCAAACATTTTCAAAATTGCGCCGGTTTGTTTACGTTTTGGAAGTTACAGTCTCGTCTTGATTATCAGCCCAGTGTATAGTTCAACTACTTTTCTGTTTACAAAGTTCATTGCGGCACATTAAACGTTTTGTTCTCCTATCTTGTACATTGCTTACTGACACATACATAGATGGAGGTCATATTCTTTAGGAAAACAAGTATGCATCATGTTGTATTAAATGCCGTATTTTACAATTTGGTATTTTACCACTTTCTACATGTTTATAGCAGCTTAAACAATCTTTATTTTATAATCTTCAATTATGGTTATGCTGTTGCTGTTGATTATGGTGATTTTGATAATGATAATTGTGATGATGATGATGATGATGATGATAAGGAGAAAGATGATGATGCGTAGGAGGATGGGAATGATTAGGAGGATGATAATGATAACATTTCATGCTCCAAAAATTGGTTGGTCTGATGTTTTGTCAAAACCTTCCGTTAAAATTATATGAAATGCGATCACCAGCAGACATTTACTTTGTTGACATTTCATATTGTTAAAATTGTTTTTAATTTGATAAGTGGCAACAATATGATAGATATATAACGTGATCCATCAACACCATATACGGCTAATCAATGATCCAAATATCCGTTTATCACAGAATCTCAAAAACAAGGTGGTGAGAACATTAAACATACTGAGGTATAAGCCAATAACAGAATCATTTTATTTAGACAATATTTAAAGAAAGGGAATGTTAGTGAATGTATGATTTATGACGATGACTATTTTATGTATAAAAATAACTAATTCATGCGTGCCAGATATCGTTTGTTTTCCAAATACATTATATAAATTGACAGGTATCAATACGATTTGCGATTATGGACTTGTACATAAACCACTATTAAACTACAATTTGTAAATAAAAATCCGTAAATACAACAATTTAACAAAGCATTCACAAGTTGATTAAATGCACAAAGTACTGCAGAAGTAAACATATCAGTCGTCAGTTATGTGATAACAAATGTTAAAAGTTATTTATTATTTACTAAATACAATTAACAATACATTAAAAAAAATATCCTGGAAACACGTATACAGTTGCACCTATCTACACTGTCAAATGTGTCACATGAACATGAATTTGTACTTTGAAAAACAAATGCAATCTATACGCAATTATAAGTCATGCATACACAAAAAATAGTCATGAACATAGAGAATACTCTGTTAGTGTGATTGTGTACTTAAATTTATCCCACGAGTGAAGAAAGGTTTACATGGCGAGGCTTGCCGAGCCTTGTGAGCCTTTCTGAGACGAGTGGGATAAATTTAAGTACACAATCACACTTACATAGTATGCTTTTTATCCTACAAAACAATTAAAAAAAAATGTAACCTGTTTTTTTCTGTTCATCATACCTCTACATCCCCGATTTTACCGGGTAAGAATACGACTTTTGTCGTTTGACGTGTTAATAATGACGTCATGAGCACGCGCGCTTAATATTTGTAAAAAATGTTTTTTGCTGTTTGTGTTGCATTTTGTGTTTAAAATATATTACATCTTGGTATCAAATTGTTTGTTTTGTTGAATCTGATTCGATTTTACTAAAAATGAATACTTTATAGTTGATTCCGAGTAATATGACCTTCCGCCACACATGACTAGGTGTGGGATAAACATAGGTGTTGGATAAACCTTATCTTTTCTTTATGGGTCGTATTGTGTTCTGAAAAATCATTCAGCTGTAAGATAAATGAATCTTATATTTACATAAATTCCGGTCCATCTAGAGTTCTGCATGACGTTATGTGTTTCTGCCAACTTTAACAGAAATCTCATTATTGTTTGATCCCTATTAGATCATTAAACTGCATGTATTGGTATTGACTGAAATTAAAAGATTTGCCACATTGTTTTTACATACATACATATTATTTAAAATGTATGTGGCTGTTCATGCGGCATGCATGTATTAAACATACCGTCGTCATCAATAATATGCATCGATGACGCTGTATATTCTTGGTTTTCTTCGGCGCACTCTGCATCTCGTTCATCTTTAAAAAAAACACAACAGACATCATCATGGTGTTTAACATTTCAATGGGATTTACAATAATAATAACTATAAAAAATGTATAATATCACATAGCGTATGATTTTCCACCACAAAAAAGCTAATCCAAATTGACAACAGTGCTATTTTTAATTATAAATAAAGATTCATAACTCTGAGAACAAATTTCGGAGACGATCAACACACCAATCCAGAATGAATCGCATATCTCTCGTTTCGACGAATATTCCGTCTGAAGTTGGTGTGTAATAGAGTGGATTAACATGTTACATTTGACACCTGTTTACTACTGCATACAGTTGTTCCTTATTTCTTAAGTATTTGGACCCACCCTGACATTAGCTCATCTGTCAAAGTTGATGGGGTGTATACAAATTAACGGTTGATTTAATATCGCGGCTAAACATTCACATGTATTTGCTCAACCTTCTAAACTATCATTAGCATTGATCATTGAATTTGTTCTTGGTTCGTAGATATGTTGCTATGCGAACATCAAAGTAGTCTTTTTTTTTATTTTAACAGTACACCATTTGAAATACAATTAAACTGAGTCGAATTTAATGTAGTTCAACATACAAGGTGCATCTACCTATTTGTCGAAAAGAGATTCACACTGATGATAACTGACAAGGTGGTTAATCCCACTGTATGACAGTTAACCAGAAGTTATCAACTGTATTTGCGTACACAAAACTATCTTCAAGTTTGTTTCACTCATTGTCCTATGGAAGAATGGGTTTTTGTGTTGTAAGTTTTGCACTTAATTTGTGCGGAACATTTTTAGTAATTTAAGTAACGTTCGACTATATTTTCGTCCTTGAAATAGAAAAGTGTTTGCAGTAACTCTGCGTTTGGATTTTCGGACTGGAATTCGAAAGTCTTAGCAAGACTGGCACCAGCCCCTCAACCACCTTATAGAAGAACGTGAACAGGTCTGCCTTCCTTCTTTCTTTGAGTGGAGGGATCTGCATGTCTTCCAGCATACTTGTGACGCAGCCTTGTGTTCTGTTGGAGAAGTCACCGGTAATACATCTTGCTGTCTGCTTTTGGATTTTTTCAAGTGTTGCGATGTGTTTTTGTAGGTGTGGGTTCCAGATGATGGAGCTGTATTCTAATATGGAACTTACCAAGGCAAGATAGGCTGTTTTACGACAGGATTCAGGGCAGTGTTTTAGATTACGCCTAAGGTAGCCATGTGTGGAGTTCGCTTTTCGTGTTTTTGTTTACGTGAGAGCTCCACGTTAATGTGTTGAACTACCTTGTTGAGATAAATCTTTCAATTCTGCTGTTACAGGCGATTTGAAATTCGTATTTCTACTTTAAAAAACCTTATAATTAATTATGTTACCTTGTAAATGTTTGGAATCCGACTGACTAATTTGCAAGAGAACTAATCTTATATAAGGCGCCACCTACCTAGCTCCCGAGTAACATGATTCTCTGAACGAATAGTATTACTCAGTACTTGATGTCAATTCGCAGAAATCATGAAATTGCAGTAAAGAAGATTGTTTAGTTGTATTTATCTTGTGGTGCTGTAAGTATACTAGCATACTAGTATTTAACGAATATAAACGAAACCTTTGTAAAGATAATGGCAGTATTGATAATATTGTTAAATAATGATGCCACTGTAGACGTGTTGTTGATTTAAAGATGTAAAACAGTAACATTAAACGAAACGAATATATAGTGCCGGAGCATTTGGCAGGAATTTGATTACAATTCTAAAGTTAAGCTGCTTTTTTTCACATTGGTTTGCACAAACTTTGTTAAGTCGTCCGTCACCTCAACGTATCTTTCACTGCCCGACATTTTGCGTTTTAATTTTTCACACATTTTTCCTTGTCTGTAATAAATTTCTCTGAACATCTTGTTTGCTGGTCTAATCACTTTGTTGTTGTAATGGGGAAGGTCTGTTATTGCGTTTATTCAGATTAGTGCGTTGTCTAGCATAAATGTGATCGGGTTAACCAAAAACGGTTACATGTAAAATCGACGGCTGATACTGTAAATCTTTAAGTAGAACAAAAGGTAATGTTCTGAATTAATAATATTATAATAATCAAATAACTGTTGTCGAGAAACGTAATGAAGTGTTTTATTTGAGAAATAATGTCAGAAAATGTTATTCAATGTTATTTTTTCCAATAATTACGATGTTAATGTCGTGTCTTTACCAAATTTAAAATAATAATAATACAATCGTCATAATAACGATATTCCTTAGGATATATTGGTAAAATATGGTAAATAACGACATCTTGGGGCATCCTATTTATCAACGGTGGCTGTCTCTTTCAGACATTTTGTATTAAGACACATCTTATTAAAAATTATTAATCATAGAAATAATAACATATTTACAATTGTTACAGTGTACGGCATTTAAAAGCTCTATAAAATGGTGATTTACTGTTTCATTTTTAATCCAGAATTAAATAACTTGATAAATTTCAAATATTAAATATCGGAGAAATGATCGAAAAAATATTAACGTTCAATAACCTTAACAAATCTGCTGTATACGTGCTATTTTTTTTTTTACAAATTTCTCCTTTCAACGAGGGTATTTTTATCACCACTTATTTCTTCTACACTAGTGATTAAAGTGAAGAATAAATATTTAAGCAAATATTAAAACTTCTCATCTCCACCAGTTCAACAGATAGCCCAGCCCACCACACGCTCGGCTTTACGACGAAGCTCAATTCCATCGTCAGCTTGTTAGAACTTTTGCATCATTTATTAATCGATTAGATTACAACATATGACAGCAGAAAAACAATATAACACACTCTTCAGTAATATTAAAGGACTGAACATGCTATACAAATCTTTTGCGAGCGGAATTAGTGTTATGTTGACGCCATTAGGTAAGCATAACAGTCACGAAAAAAATCGGAAGCTGGTAGAAATTTAAATAATATCCCAAGTAAATATATGCATCAATACAAATTTGAATTTGTTTTATCCCAATTAAAAGTTGATTAACTGTACACGAAAGTTGTTTTCCGCAAAATCTTCAATTAATATGTTCGGGAAAATGTAAAAGTGTTGGTTGTGCCTTACTGCTTGATATTTTTATGATATATCGTATCACAAAAAAATATTGATAATCCTGCCAACTCATTTTTTTACAGTATCTACATGTATTCATTCATCATCGTGTATCAAAGGCGTCATCAGACCATCACAAAACAATATGGCATTCATTACATTGTTTATCTGCCGACCACATATCTACAAAGGTATATCGACTTATTTCTAACTTTTTGCTTAACATATTCGGTTAGTTTCTGACAAGTAGAAAAGTAGACAGCTTTCATATTTTTCACTTAGTTATCTAATCTGGTATCAATGCATCTTAGTACCGACTACCGCAAGCTACATATCCACTTAAGAAAAAAAAGACAAGATACTGTCGTTCCATATAATAAGTCAAAATATATATACTACAATAACTTTCCTCATAGTTATAGTGCAAGTTCCACATAAGATAGCATAGCTGCTTTACAAACACTATATTTTCAACTATGTTATGTAAATTTCAACATATTTAGTTATATGGTATATAGCAACCTATCAGGTAGTTCATTTAGTTACCATAACAGGTCAAAAATCGTGCTGATGCCTACTGTGAAGGACACAAAAGGTGCACTTATTTTTGAGTCGTGTGCCTTTTAACTAAGCAATTGGCATGGCTGGTATATAACATTTTATATGTGGAGTGAAATATGTCATCATTATGAAGTTTAAATTTGCAAGGCTCAATGTTCACGCGCAGTGACCCACGTATCAATGAGTTGTTTACCCTGCAGCTAAGCCATAGGCATAACTGCCATGCCTATGACAAAGCGTTTATGGATGTTTGACATGTTAGCTATAGTTTGGAATAGTTAAAAAGAGGTTGTTCTATAAAATTAAGCTTTGTTTTGGTTAATTTTGTGTTTACATATTTTTAAAGAAGCTTCCAACATTGCTTTGACCATGACCTATTTAGGACTGAAAAGTTACTCAAATTGTCTGACCGGAACACAATGTAATTCACTAACCGGGGGCGTGGTGTGTCTATCAAAGAAAGAAAGCGTCTTATTTATAGTTCAGTAATTTGATTACCGTAATGATTTCAGTAACTCTAGAAATATTACCAAGAGAGTTATTCTGGTTAATGTCCCCAATTATAATGTGATAGGAAATAGATAAAACAAAACACGTACAACCAGATTTGAACTGGATTTACAACTTTTTAAATTGTGAATGAACGAAAATAAGAACGCTTTGGCATTTAATGTTTTATACATCAATATTTGTTGAATACATTTACTACATTAGTGTTTTATATGTTAAACTGATGACCCCATGGTTTGATGCAACGTGTGAGCGCAGGGGCATTAGGGGACACATTCCATGGGCTTTTCGGGTTCATTGAAGAATATTGTTAATGGTTTTACATATATAAGTTAATGCTAAACTGGGGGGGGGTATGTTTTGCTCTAGATGGATTATTTTAACACGTTTTTAAGAGGACCTTTCGATGATTTTAAATACTTACAATGAAAGCTTTAAGGCTCTGCGGTTTTAGACAAGAAGATTTTGTTCCCTATAATTTGAACATATTTTGTAGAGGACCAAACTATTATGTTAAATACAAATTATGAAACCTCTGAATCTTGCGGTTGCAAAGGGAACACAGGTTTCATTTTAAAAATCCCTATACATATTTATTTAATGTACCTGACCCGCTTGAACAATTTCGTTGAAAACCACCGACGGAGCATTCCTGTAACGATTCATCAAACTGTGTCGAGTGGATAAGGAGGAGATATTGGTTAAAGAAAAGTTTAACAGACGCACAAACGCACGCAATGACGGATGACTGACATCCTGGTATTCACATTGTTGAACTAAAACACATAGTGCTAAGGTGAATTAAAAGACATCGTAATAATGCTTTTACAAATAAACATAAATTTTCATTTTGAAACATGTTACATTAAAGGTAATATGCAGGTTTTAATAAAAAATGTATTTCATTTTGAATTTCTCCAGTATGGAACTAATTGATATGCCCTTACAAGTCCTTATATAGGGACACTTATTCGGTTACACCTGTATGATATCAACTATTTCAGGCAGAAACAGGATAAACATACAAGATATAAGTGTATTAGTCAAGAGTAATCTATTCAGTTCGGTTTGGTCGGATGATTTTAGAGAATTTGTTTAGCATTATATTATAAAAGTAAATAAGATTTTATGTTTGTCCAAGCTGTAACCTGCCCATGATTATTTTGGTTTACGATTTGCAAAGACCTATCATAAATATTGTTAAGAGAACCTTTCATGATATAGGTCTTTTAGGTCGGTTCATGTCTAAAGGACCCATATACAAACTAAAATTTACAATTTTCCCGTTCATACATACGAAATTAATGTTCTTTTTTAACATTTCATTAGCTTTAAAAGAAATGAATTTGCACACATGTTGAACTCTTTCAGATGGCACGAAACGTAAATGATTCAAGTACGTACTCAAAATCGTTTTGTAAAACTCAGCGGAAAATAGACTTTTGAGCAAAGAGTAAATTTTTACATCATGGTGCATGCATCGTTTTTAGTTAGGCGTAGTTTAAGGAATGTTAAATTATATATTTTAATATTTAATCATTTTTCTTAAATGCATGCTTGTCCATCTTTCGCATATGTGTATTGTCTGTACCCAATGAAGGTCGCTGCATTGTGGCCACAGAATAGATATTACATAGGATTTTGGAGGTTCATAAAGATACATACATAATGTATCGATTAAGCTCTTAGCTCCTTCACGTATGATTCGTTTGTGTTTACATTGGTATACTATCAATTTGAAAGTATTCATGCCTGCTCGCAAGCTTGTTCACATGCGCCACTTCCAAAACTAAAGCGAGAATAAGTAATTGTACATACGATTCTCTTCACCCCGAAAAGCCCTTCGTGGAGTAGATTCTTCCCAGCCACCTACTGCTCCATCATCTGTAAATTTTCAAAATAAAGTATTGTAATTTTAAAACAATCATTTTACCAGCTAACAACAACATGTTGTGTGTAAATTTAAATGACAAAGGTGGTGAATGACTAATTTAATATGGCAAAATTAATAATATCATTTAATAAACACAACTTACAATAATTACAAAGTTATCAAAATCATCACAATCTATATCCTGTAAAATGTACAAGATCGTCATCAGGTTTTACAACTGTTAACCATAATATAAAGCATGTACAACATACACATAGTAATGGTGTTACATCTCATATGCGATTCAATAAAACTAAGGCCAGACATGCCCCCGAATGCCACTAATGTAAAAAAATAATCAACATTACACTGGTTCGCACGTTCGCAAACTATCTTATAAAGTTCAATTACTTTAGCAGTAATACCTTTTAAGATACACGCTACTGAAAAACTCACACAGTCAAAAGGACACATAAGGGCGTATCTATATGCCCTTCTCCCATGTGAAAGTGGGGGCAACACAACAATTCAACGTTAGTTCGGAAAATTAGTTTTGTATTCAAGGTGCTACGTCTTACAATAGTACAAGTAACATACATCTTACTAAAATAACATTAATAAAAAATTGATAAATGTGTTAAACCCACTGACAGTTGAATAACAAGGAATGTTTAGAAAATTCTAGCGAGACGATTGTCAGCTTGTATAGTTCTTGAGTTTCTTAGATACAATTAATAAACAACGTGCTAATTCTCAGTAAAGTATTACTAATGTTTTGTCATGAAGCTGCTGAAATGTGTAAAACTAATACTTGGTGCCGAAACTAGGACCAATCTTTAAAATGAAAATATTGTATTCCCTTTATATGATAAAAGCTGTATGCATTACAACAAATGTTAAACGTTACCTTTTGCATTCGACTGGTCTGCCAATACTTGAGAAGCACCACAAAACGGACAAAAAGGAAAATCCCCAACTTTGGTTTTTTTACAATGTGCGCAGTTCATTTGCCTGTAATGAAGCAAGTCCAATTCAAATGATCATGTGCAACAGTCATTATACGAGTACATGAATCGTAAAAAAATAAATATCATTGTCATGGTCATACAACATTGCATAGTTATTCATAACATATTTATAACAACACATTATGAGTTGTATTTGCCAAAATCGCTTTTAGTATTCATTTTTTGAGTTAACCTTTAAGCTGTTAGTTCCAACTGGACAGTTTTTATTTTTAACGGATTTTTTTTAAGTTAGTTTTAATTCACAAAGTGGAACCTTTAAGTTTCTAACTTACAAACTATCGCCTTAAATGTTGATCGATATTAGATTGGGCACATTCATTTCTCCATTTTTCCACGATCGACTTTATGTTGCTATTTCTAAATCCTATACATCGAACACTGAATGAATAAGTGTATCGTTCTTTGTACAACCATCATTTAAAAATATTGTGTATTACATAAGTATACCATACTAATAACTGAAGATGTGCAAATTGAATAAAATGTGAGCAGTTTGTTCCCATTGATAATTTATCAAATACGATTAAAACATGAACCCACATAATTGTTCTTATAACAGTAGTACGTGTAATTGTTATGATATTGATTGCATCGATCAGACAAAACTGCAGCATTGTTTTTGAATAAATATAAAACCCCGTTGGAAAGTAACATATATTACCTGGTGTATATTTGACGCTCAGTAACACAGCCGCTTACTTTTGGCCTCCCTTTAGGTTTGCAGCAGTATGATCATGCGCATGTTTATCTATAACATATAAAGTTATCTTTAACAACCTGAGATGGATAATAACGCGATACGCTGAACGCGATCGACTGTAATATTGCACCGACTAGATAACATACATTGCTCAAATAAAATATGCGTTACCGCCGTAATACTGATGACTGCGAAATTTGCGTACTGTATGAAGATGTAATCTCTAAATATTATTTCTTTAGTTTTACCCTATTTATTTTAGATCGATTGCATCGACAGCCGTTGGCTTATATTAACGCTCTCGAGTCCGTTTCCTGGGACTAGAACCAGTACTTGGTATCTTTGGGGGAGATCAAAGAAACGCTCCCAGTGGGGTTCGAACCCATGACCTCCCGATCGCTAGGCGGACACCATATCCACTGCGCCACGGCGATCTCGAATATTATTTCTTTCAAGTTTTATGAGTGAGACAACAAAAAAACAACTTTAAATAATAAAAAAAAAACCAGAAACACTGTGTCTTTTATCAGAAATGTCAATACTTATAATTAAGGCAATACTAACCCGTTAGGATTAAGACAACTGCGTAATTCAAATAGAAAACGAAGAATAGCAGGTGCGCAAACAATCTATTGGACTCGTTAAGATGCTATTCCACAGCTCAACAACAATATTGTATAAATTGTACAATTTTTTGAAACTATACATACATAATAAGAATACATAGATTATTCTACATGATAGTATCCATTGTGTCATTTTAACATATCTTTATACATGAAAAGATTGTTCGTATTTAGAACGTCGTACACATTTCACATCACATGATTACATATCTGTGTTACACTGCTGTACCTCGCACTGTTTGATAACCGATATTTCATTTCGAAACAATCATGATAAAATTTGGTATGAAGAACAAAAGTATATCAGTTATTGTATACATGTCGAACAACCTAGATATGAGTATAGAAAGATAATAAATATTTCACAATATCAATTAATAATATAGACCTTGATTTGTTTTAAATTGTATTTCACTGTTATATTAATTTAAAATAGTGGATCTACATTTCAAACCTAAAAACAATCCTTTTTTTGCATTGAGGAAGAGTTTTTGACAAACCAATTGATATAGAAGTATATTATTTTTTGAGAAGTATTTATTTTAATGTTTAATCAATACCCTGGCACTTGTTGCTATAGGACGATAAGACTGTATTTTGACAAGTCAACACCACATATTGACAAAATATTACGACGGTTTGACATCATAAGACACCTTCTAAAGAAGACAGAAAGAAATGTAACAACGTAAGACAGCTATGGCGTTCCATATTGTATACTCTAATCTAACTTTTAATGTTCTCTATCAATGTACACCGTGTTATGTAAATACCTTCAATACCGATCTGAACGATTCCGTGAACGGGTAAAATGACAACATAAAAAAGTAGTACAAAAGTCGATAAAAGGACTTTCTACATGCCAATTTATTTTCAATAAAATAATTTGTATCGAAAACAAAAAAACTTACTGACGGATACCGCTCGTACAAATGTTAATTTTAATACGGAAATTTTGTTAATTACGTTTATGACATGCCAGCTATTTAAATAAATCGATTTGTTTGGGGCTGCTTCGGAAGTTTGCTAAAAAAAAATAACTAAGGAGCAATAACTCTGTATTCCAGAGTTATGGTCCTTATAATATGCACTTCTCCTTTAAGCCCTCTANGTGGTGGTGGTGGTAGTGGTGGTGATGATGGTGGTGATGATGATGATGATGATGATGAGGAGGAGGAGGAGGACGAGGAGGAGGAGAAGAATCGTAGACCCCCATGCCTGTTTCAAAATAGTATATTCTTAATGTAATATTTTTTAAATTTTGTTTCAGCGATCAGCAAACAAAAAAAATGCCTTGAACAAAATATTACATCGGCGGGTAAAACACGGATACAATGAGCAAAAGAAACTTTTAATAATTATTTCTATACGTCGAAATTTAGGGCGGACACTTCTGTGAAAAAAAAATGTCCTAAACAAAACGCTTATACGGCGACCATGCTCAATTATTAGTCACTTTGTTTCATGTAGTATAAATGTAAATGCATTATTTAAGATGCCAAACATTACCTTCTGTATCCTTTTTTGCACCACAATATGAACAAAATCTCCAATCGCTAGTATTGGTGCTTCCGCAGCGTAAACACGCTTTCCTGTAATGAAAGAAGTGAAAAATATGTACAAAAACGAAAAAAATGAAGAATATTTAACAAAAAATGATCACAGCATATTCCACGAATATGCTACAAGTTATTAACAATATTTTCAGGGAATCGTATGTGCGTGATATCTATGTTTGAAAATAAATAAATAAACCAAGATAATGCCAAAATCTCTATCCACTGTATGAGTTCTTATGCAACATAAAATTGAAACAAAAGAATGATATGGTACTTAATGAATGACCGACCACCCACACAGGTGTTTTCTACTGGCCTCCAATTTGTATGCCGTACCCTTTGGCTCTAAAGTAAATATACGCACCACCGCTTAGATATATAATTACAACGGTCACAGAATTTTAACAGCGATTAAATATTGATAACCGCTGTTTTAAATATATTGCCGCGGTTACATATTTTAAACTTCGGTTATTATTATAAATTTAACTGTGGTTACAAATTATGACTTCTGGAATATTTGTCTGCCTGCTGTTACATTTATTTTTGTAGGCTAATAATCGGCCAATCATTGTTTTTTTTTACGAAACCAGCTTTAATCACGATCTATAATTCAGAAAATTAATGTTTTTTTGTTTGTTTTATTAACACAAATAATTTAAAGTCAAATTATTACATAATATTTGAATATTGCTTATTGCAGTTGTGTTTCTGTGTGTTTAACTATTCTAGTCAGTTTAAATAAAACTACATCAAAAGCATCCTGACATTTTGATTTTATGAACGTAAATATTTTCCGACAATGCGTTTTGTACGACGTAAATAAATTGGTCCAGGAGACAGTCACATAAAATGTAAACATTACACATATATGGCAACAGTAATACATTTATTACCGCGGATATAAAAATGTAGTCGTGGTTACAATTGTATAACTGAGGCCATATATACTATTAGCCCAAATGGATACGGCATACATTTATGCCTTAAACTGTCAGTTTTGAATTTATATCATTGAACTAAAGTTCGCAAAGGACATTAGATTGACATGAATGTGTCATACAGGCGACACATACTGAGGCTTTGAGGAATAATGTGAATATATTTTGTTAGTTACAAAACGTATCTCAAATATGTATCACGTAGTAAATGCCAGAGAAGTTAAGAATGTTATATTCAAGCAAAAATACGTAACGGCGCTGCAAAATTGTGTGATTGATGTGAAATACAGTACTATGGACAAAACACTGAGGTGTCCAGCGCTAGGAATATCAGAGATTTAAGTTCAAAAGAAACACCAAATTTACTTGCCTGTCCGGATCATCCATATTATCATTTGGTTCGCCAGCCAATATGTGTCATTTTGAGCTAGAAATGAAGTGAAAAATACACACTTTAAAGAAATTGTTGAGAACGAAACTTTTGCGTTTAATTTAATCATAACTGGACTATTAACAGAATGATTGCAGTGATGGTGATAGGTTAATAATAACATTAATGGCGACAGTAAGAATAGTGATACTCGTTGGAAATACATGTATTTGGTTGATGTTTTATATCATTATCATGCATATACAACAATTGTTAAATGCAAGAAACTACATAAATAAGTGTATAATTGCATATTTGTGAAACCTGCATATTTAAAGATGTGCAAACCAAAATCAATATCCACACGAAACTTAACATTGATATTTTACGTAAACGTGTTGTTATGAATTAACGAATAGACACAACTGTATACTTTCTTATTTGGTAATACATTTCAAAAGACAGTTACGTTACCTGATTTCTCTCGACTGCGACCAGTATTGCAGCTGTTCACTACTGTACTCCCATTCGTATTAAATGTACCGATCATGCGCTCTGCCAATGTCTGATATCGTGCGATGGATGGATACTATCGCGACACATTGAACCATCAGGTGCTATCAAGTGTAATATCATGCCGGTTAGATAACACATAACGCCAAAGTCAAGATTCTCTATTGATACACCCTGTTATATTGATAATGCGATATTTGGACAGTGTTTGAACAGGTAACACTTAAATGCCTTTTACACATATGAACACAAAACATTATTCTTTGTCTTAATTTTATGACTTAAACTTAAAGGATAATATATTTTCTGGCGACACTCTTAGGTTGACGCAGCAGTGACATATTAATAGAATTGCTATGACATAGCATGCCTGCATAAACTATCCATCGGACTCGTCAAGATGCTATACACCAGATTAACCACTAAATGTTTATTCAAGTTTATTAATTAAACACATTCAAATAATCATAATGCAATAATTAGAATAACTTGATTTTGTTAACTTCATTACTCCTTTTAGTGTAATTTTAATGAATCAAAATACATGAATGACATGGTTGTATTTAGAACATCGTACAAATTTCGTATGACAAGATAACATATCTTTCCTACCCTGCTTTAGCTGGTACTTTATGATAACCTTTTTTCTGTTCTACATAATCACGGTTATCTTCACTTGTTTAGTACACAAGTATATAGAACATGTACAATGTCATACAACCTCAGTATATGGATTGAAAGATGGTAAAAATGCACCGTATCGATTAATGACATACGCGTAAATGCATTTCTTTCACGTGTGTGCACTTTCTGAATACCAGATATACATTTAATATCGGCAGCGATATTGTCTGAACATTTTTCTCGTTTTTTTTTAAAATTGCCTTTTGTTCACAAATTTGTGTACATTTATGCTTACGTATACTACGTTCGCATCTGGTTAAACATAAACTGTAAAGTAATAGCTTATTGTTTTAGGGATGTTTTAACACACAGCACACAATAATATTTTCAGACATAAAATACTAGTGTGTGATGTATTTATAAAAGTATGTGTTCACATAATGGTCGTATTCAACACGGCACTTTTCGCAAGAGCAGGAAAATAGTAGTAGAAGTCATATGAGACTAACCCTTCAGGGTTTTTAAATAAATAAATTAATTAAATTTGGTTAAATATTCTTACCGCTTTTTATTCATTCGTAAAACTCTACAATGCCTGCAAAATTGACGCACTAAAGTGAAATTTGCTCTGTTTGTCCATTTTATTATACAATCTGTTGGGACAAATGTCAATGTTTTAAAGCGACAAACATGTTATGTAGCCGGATGCGCTGCATAAGTGTGTGTCCGAAAGGATACGTGATTGAATAAATGCTCATGTAGTAACGTCAGCCAGGATTCGAAAAGGAGAGTTTCGAAATATTTGCGACAAGGTTCAAAAGTGTTATGTAAGGCTTTATATCGAAAAACATTAAAAGGCGAATCCAGTATTGCGAATGTAAAATTATTAATTAAAAGATGAAATACATATTTATTGTATTTGTTGTATTTGCTGTGTATGGTATTGTCTTTTGAAATTCAACGACGAGCGTAAGACATTATCATAATATTGCTGCATTTTGTTGCTGTACCTATTCATTTATTACAAACAGCCTGAATCAAGAACCGGTAAAGAACCGTGAAAAGAAAAACGCCATATTGTCAAACACCTAGTCATCAACCAGACACTTTACGAAAAATAAAGACTGAAATGCCAAATAAACGTTTAATCTGTAATGTGATGCCTTGTATACGAAGGTACATTTTACTGCCCTATGCATGTTTGTAAGTACAACAGATCTTTTCTGAAAGTAACGACGGTATACCTCAGTAACAGTTTGTGAACAGTTCAGTATGTTTCTGCACATATGCTTGATGATTATACTGTTAAATTCGAACGCTGGTAAATATACCGCTGTTCATTTTTGTTCTATCTTTGAATACTACCTTCTTTTTTGTTTCCCCTAAGTTGTAAAATTGGTCGATAAATGATCAGTCAGTTAAGACATTTGGTATGGCATGACGGCGTAGAAGGTTTGTACAAAGTTTTAAACGAAGTACATGGAACAATTGCAATTGATGGTTAAAATCGAATGTCCTTTTTTTGTCATAATCAGATACCCGTAATAAGAGCTAATTTTAAACAATATAACGTTAACATGTTTTATAATAATTGGTCTTTCCCCGACGAGAAAGCAGTGATAATTTGGTAAACATGCTATATCAACGTTAATTTATTTGGTATTTTACGTTCACAGATTATGATTTAACAGTATGATCAAATTCAAGTTATTTGCTCTTTGAATATCGTGTGGACACGAGGCAACGGGCGGATGAGTATGATATCTTACATCATTCTAGCACATTCGTTTCACGAAAATGAAAATGAAATGCATACGGATTTTTTTATCGAGTATACTTGATAGTTGTGATCGTATTTTAAACATACTGTAATAATTACGGATCACTGTGGGTACTGACGTTTTGAGTTGAAACGTTAAGGTAAAATCTATGGCAACATTAGTCAAAATCGTGAGTGTTAACGGTGGTTACTACGGACCATGCATTTACTTTTTGACAATTAATCCGCTTGGTCAATACTCACTCCTAGTAAGTATAAATGTGCAATCTGGTATGATATAAATAAAACTTTTTCACTAAAAATTCGTTTAGCTGACAATGCTCCAAACAACACTTTGACCCAATATTTAGAGTGTTTATCGCTCGAGACCTGCAACACGGACCGATTTTATTAAATGTATCTTTCTCTTTATCTGAAGCACGCATATGGCGATGACACTAGCATAATAAGAATCGTTTAAATAATTGATTATAATAAAATTGTAACAAACGTTTAAAACTGATATCAATGTACTTTATGTCTGTAGTCATGTCTGTAAAAAGTTAATTGTTATTTACATTTACGTGTTTGACATTTTCAATGGATTTATCTGGACAATTTTGCTAAATAATAACGTCAATGCGTTGAAATATTGCAGAATTTGAGACCGTTAATATGTTGTTAATCAATTGTATTCACTGTATTAATTCCGGGGAAAGGAAAAGTTAAACAACGATATTTCCCAATTTAGCCTAGGAAAGTATAAAAAAGGCTAATATACATTCTTATTTACTCCATAGGCGTTACCAGTAAGCACAATATAATTTCGATAGCAAATTGTCCTACATATTCGATAATAACACATGGTCAGAATGTTTATTTTTGACAATATCAATGCAATCTTTGAATATGCGTCAAGAGTGCTAAACACTAGCTCACGATGCCAAATCTTCGACAATGTGTTCACCTTAAAGGCCATCATTAGCGTTATTCAGCGTTTATACATAATTGAAGATTCATTCCGATAGAAACCGAATAGATAAATATCGAATATTGTTCAAACATGGCGCATTCAGAACCTATATTTCGTGTTTTATTTATGTTATCATAGTTCAGCATCAGCATGCAAACTCATTCAAATACAAAACATTGTAAATAAACCAAAGTAAACAAAAACCTTATGAAATTCGTTCGGCCCTGTACGATTTTACTGATTGCTTTATAGTTTTTATCAATTAATCACCCTCGTGTAAAATTGGATCACGTGATTTTGAGCTAGAAATGAAGTGTATTTAAACAACAAGTTACACATTACAACTTTATTGTGTATTTAATTTAATTATAACGGGGCAGTTAACAGATCTGTGCCAGTGATGGTAATAGCATTAAGGTTTCGGTAATAACAGTGATAGTCGGTAATAGTAAATGTCTTCGCCTGATGTTTTTTCATCATAAAAATAACATTTTTAAAGTTATTTTTTAAATTGGATATGCATGTAATTCTTTCAGCTTTAGTTGTGCAACATATGTATATAATTGCAAAAGATTTTCGCACAAACAAAGCTTATAAAAAATTACAGTTGAACAAAAATCCACACGGAACCCTATTTTTATAATTCTTGTGAGCTTTTTTTAAGTTAAACGATATGACAAAAACAACATTTTATTGTTCGTTATAAAATTATCAAAGAAAGTAGATATGTTACCTGATGTCTCTCGATGGAGAGCAGTAACGCAGCTAGTCGTTTAATTCTTGCCCCTCATTTGTATTGAATTGGCTGGTTATGCGCTCGGGCAAGGTCTAACATCGCAATACAATGCCCAAACAGGAGCTATCATTTGTACTATCTAGCCGATTAGATAACACATAACTATAAACCACCGTTATATTGGTAACTGCACTATTGGGAAATGTGTATAAAAGGGAATACTTAAATATTCAAATGAATTCGCCAACATTGTAAGCATGTTAATAATAAATATTTAACGCCATTTCTTTTAACAAAATTGAACATATACATAACATGCGATACCGACACGCGTATGTTATATTTTAATAGAATAGCCAGAATAGAGGAGTATAAAGTATCCATCGGACTCGTCAAGATGCTGTAAACAAGAAATATGTATTCATTTTTTAACACTACACGTACCTTAAACACAATTTGACATAAGTAGAATCACTTGAATGTTTTACACCATTACTCCTTCAAGTGTCATTTTAATAAATCACAATATGAACATGATTTATTTGTATTTAGAACATTGTCCGAATTGCGAGTCATTAGATTACATATCTGTCATACCCTGCTTTAGCTGGTAATGAGTGATAACCGGTTTTCTGTTCTGAATAATCATGGTAATGTGCACTTATTTAGTACTCAAGTAAATAGGAACATGTTAATGTCAAACAACCTCCGTATAGGTATTGTCAGATAATAAAAACTCACCGTGTCGATTAATGACATACGCGTTAATGCCTATCTTTCACTTGTGTGAACTTTCTGAATACCAGACATACATTATATATCGGCAACGATATTTTGTTGTTCCTGTTTGATTTCCTAATTGCCTTTCGCTCTCATCTGGTTAAACATAAAACTAAATCAATCATACCTTGTTTTAAGTGAGGGTATATACCAGTCGTGATATTTCAATCAATAAAAACTAAAAATTGTAAAAAAATACGGTATTTTAGAACTTTTTTTTTATCGTCATTCGTGGTTGACAGTCCATTTAATTCTTTTAATCTCTTGTGGACACTAGACACCGGACGGATGAGTATGATGGCTAATATCATTCTATAACATTCGTTTCACAGCCGAAACAAAGAAAATGACACGCAGACTAATTTTTGTTTAATGCGGCAACATAAGTATCTTTGATAGTTGTGGTCGTAGTTTAAACACACTGTAATGATTCTGACTTATTCCGGTTGAAACTTTCAAGTAATAACTAGGGTAAACGCAGTCAAAATCGTGTGTGTTAACGGATCTGACCGCGGACCATGTATTCACATTTTGACGATTAACCCGCTTTGTCAAAACTCACTCCGAGTAAGTATACATGTGCAATCTGGTACCATATCAATGGTTGGGATATTTTGCATTAAGCTAACAATGCTTCAATCAACACTGTGGCCTAATATTTAGAGTGTTTATCGATTGAGACCTGAAACAAAGATATTTTGCGGTTATCTGACAATGCTCCAATAAACATGTTGACCTAACATTTAGAGCGTTTATCGCTTGAGACCTGAAACAAGGACCGACTTTATCAAATGTATCGTACTCTTTATCTGACGTTGACACTCAACTTATATAAAAAAAATGAGAAAAATACATTTGAAACATACTTTTAAAACCGATGTCAGTGTTCTTATATCATATTATCCCTCGTAGTCTCCATCCTACATTATTATAATTTATTATAATTTAATTAAGCATTTTTTTTCCATTTGGGTGTTCATTGCTTTAAAAACAGTTGATTGCAATTAACATTTACGTTTGTTTTATATTGTCAATCGGCTTATCTTGAAAATGGTGTTGAAATAATGAAGCAAATACCTAAAAAGTATGACTTTGTCGCAGAAATGGATACCGTTAATATGTTGAGAATCCTTTTTATTCACTGTATTATTCCGTGGACAGGCCAAGTTAAACACATATATTTTCAAATTTATCATAGGAAAGCATACAAGAAAGACTAAAATACATTCGTATTTACTCCATATGCTTTACCAGTACACACACGATACATTCGAGAGGAACATTTCCCTAAATATTCGATAACAAAAGTTGGTAATATTGTTTATTGTGACAATATGAATGTCATATTTGATAATGCGTGAAGAATGATAAACAAACTATCTCACAAGGCAAAAAATCCGACAATTTGTGTACCTCAAGGACCATCATTTCTCTCGTATTGTGTTTTTTTTTTAATATGGACGGCAAAAAAGGCCATACCAACATAATTGTGCAAGTGTGTTAGTTATATTTAACATATAAACATACATGCATTGCTTATTAAACATAGCGTTTATAAATCGGCGAAAAAGTGTTCCCATATTTACCGAGCAGACGAACATCGGATACTTGTTCAATCCTAACGGCGTATTCAAAACCTACATTTCGTGTGTTATCTGTGTTATCATAGCAAGTTTCTAAGTCCGCATCAGCAAGCAATAACATTCGAATATAAAACATTGTAAGTAAATCGAGGTTTACAAATGCCCTATGCAATTTGTTTGGCCCGGTAAGAGTTTACTGTGTGCTTTATACTGTTTATCAATTAATTACACTCGTGTACAATGAAATCACGTGATTGAAAGCTCAACAATTTTGATTGTGCAATAAATGATTTTATTAGATATTGACCAGGAGGACACTGTTGATCACATTCATTAAAGAGCATCGCGAGGGGCGTATCTGGTAAATATGATATCTTTAACTTACTTTGTTTTAATTTTATAGAACTCAAACGCCGCAATGCATATGAGTATACTCGTATAACTGTCATTTAAACACAAATACATATCGTAACATATCGTAACCATAACATACGTTTTTATACAGAAACGGACCATGTACTTTCGATTTAACTAGATATCAGTTTCAAAAGAAACAGATCGATTCTACCTCCATTTGTATAAGGATGTGTGTCACAAGTTTATGGTATATTTGATTTTGTTAAAACTAATCCACAGGACAAAATAAAAATTATACCTAACATAGGTTAACACAATCAGATGCAACGATTTAATAAGATGGTGATAGTTCGAATCTAATTGAGTCATATATATGCGTGTTTGTCTTTTTAAAAAACGTAAACACTGCTCTTATTTGCTCACAATATTTTATACATATACACACATATTTTATAATATTCGTACATGCTATGCCAAATGATTTTCAATACAATGCACACGATGATTTGTGGTAAAGTATCCCATGAACACGAAACACGATGGTCAGATGATCTGAGTAAAACAAAAGATGTATTATAATTGCTTCATTTAACAAAATTGTATAAAGATGTCAGAAGTGTTTTTTTGCAATATCGGTGCGTATATGTCAAAGCAAGTTCTCTTCATATGAATTGTTTTTAAAAACACTCGTTTTATGCACAATATATTAGATAATAAATGTTTTTGTATTTTCTGATACACAAGGACTCATCATGATAAAGAACTTCTTACTTAAATGTTAGCTCATTTTGTTATCTGGTTAAGGCGTGTTAATGCGATTCTTCGAGTGCACTACTTTAAATATCAAAAACATATTCATTAACTTGAAACACATTACAATAATATGTCAAAGTAACATCGATTGCGTGTGCGATAATATGCATTTTTTGTAAGCGAATGTTTCACGGCAGAAACGATAAAACATTTCAAAATCACCCCACCCCTCGCCCGAATTCACCAATATTGCGATACATTTGCGAGAAAGAAACACGCAGACACTGCGATATGCGTGCAAGAGAGCTCTAAGTTAACATATGCATTTGCGAAACATGTATCAGTGAGCAATACATTTAACGACACTCTCATTGATACTGTCGATATCGTTATCTCTAGTCATGTGCGGACCACATTGACAAAGGTATTAGATACTGAAAGCAAATTTCGATCTAGGACATCATAAACTGATATAAGTACTATCACCCTTGCAACTAATGATCTTTGCAAATACATACAGATCTTCACGTCACGCAGTCATAGTTTGCTGAATTTATCAGATTTAATCAGCTTTTCGGGCTTGTCAGGTTTGCCATAGCCTGTTTGAAAACTACTACACGTTGATTAAGTTTGATTGATATCAACACCTGTAGTTTTGGTTATATTGTAATAAGTACTTGAGACTTTTGACCTTGTGATTTAAAGGAGCTAAATGTTAAATGTGAATCAAATGATATGACTTAAATTTTGCATCGTTTATAGGATTGTCCCTTTAGGAATGACAAAAAGCGTCCTTAAATAAAGACAAACTGCATTTAAATAAATATTGAGATTTAAGTTTTTCCCTAAAATTGTCCATGATGGCCAAATCATAAGTAACGTGTATCTCGGTTTTGATTGCGCTTCCCATATGGACCTTAGAATCGTCGAAAACCATAAGAAAAAATATAAATAATATTGCTACGCAGATGGAACTACAGAAAAAAATCATAACATTTTGTCGTAATATGAGACTTCTTCTACATTTGTACTTTGACATTATTGAAAAATGTGAAAAGTTACAGATTGGACAGCATATATTTGAGTTGTTGATAAATGCCAAAAACAAAAATCGCCATTGAAATCATCAAGGATTGAAATATAAATTAACACGCGCAATGAAGTTACTAAACATCTCTCTTCTGAATTTTTTTCTGGATTTTCAATAATTATTTAAATGTCTTGTCTTTTATTTATTGTGTCATTGGATACTTTGAAAGATTGTCAGGGCATAAGGAAAAATTATCGTAATATTTTCATGGTTTGTTTCTCGTTCTCAGTTTGAACCGATTCAACATGTCGTGTGCAGGCGTTGGAAAGAGGAAGTCCTGTGGCTCGAAATTCTGCCCATACTGTGCAAAAGATGTCAAACCTAAAGGTTAGGTGCAACATAAGTTGAAGCGCGGTATCAATATTATCACAGATATAACAGAGTCATTCACAATGTTTGTCTGTTAACGTTGTAAAAAAATAATTTGCTGTTCCAATTAATTCATATCTGCCGCATTATTTTCCTTTCTATGAGGGAAAATGTTGCAAACATTAATAGGAAACTGCATAGAAAACCATTTAATTCCTGGAAAATTAATTATGAGATTCACACTGATCAATCGACTTAACATAGAACATATTACAAAGATAGCCACATGAATGCGTTGACGTCAATGCGTAAACAGGTTAAACTAAATCTACTTCTTCGTTAAGTGGGACCCATATGAACACGCTTTTAAATAAAAAAATCCAGTTTTTAGGTCGTTACATGTCTCTGATTTAAACATTATTTGCTTATTATTCTCCCCTCAAACGAAGATTTTGCGTGGATGTACTGGAATTGCCGAGTAAGTCGGTCTATCGGTCGGTTGTTAAGTCGGTCGATTGTTGCAAAATCTTGAATGCTTTAAAATGAATTATGACATCCAAAATGGTCAAAGGCATGAACCACACCAATACAAAATAGAAAAACTTGATTGGCATCAGAATGAGAGAAACCTTATCATCGAATATTTAAGCAGCTCCAAACCTCACAAGTGGCTGTAATTATTTACATGTTAGTATTTTAAAGTTTACCTCATATCATTACAATTCAAATCAAATAGAATCAAAGAAAAAACATTTCATTAAGCTAACATTTAACAAGTTTATGGTTTTGATACAATCCTTGCAAAGATTAGTATAATTTTCTGAGGCACGGATTTAGTTTCCAAAACTTTTGACAAAATAAATACTTTTTGCTTTTATTATTTATTGTTTGAGCACTTAATCTCATTCATATATGTATATCCAATATCTAAATTTTCAAATGCTTGCATGTGTGTGATACATAATGTGTATTTGTTTATATTATTTGTTGTGTAGTATGGTTACCTAAATGAAAACTAACGTTGTGGATTCCAGGGTTTATACATCCAATTACAGATGACAAAGCTATTAGAATCGGGAAGTTATCATCCAGAGATGAAGAAGATTATGATACAGCAGGTAGGTTCGTGAGAAAGTTTTGAGTTTATTGGGAATCATACCATCAATGGTGTTTACTGTGTGCGTTTAATGATATATTCATTTATTTTTTAAATGGTATTGTCAGAAAATTTCAAGTGAGTTGTGAGAGTCACTAAATCAGACTTAATAATCGATTATGTGTTAAACGATTTTGCTTGAGGAACAATACTTTTATATAAAAGCTTGTATTCTACACTTGCGCTTACAGTGACACTGTGTTCAGTAAAGTCTTGAGTTGACAATTTTGTTATTTGTGGCAAATTCTTCAAAAATAGACAGTTCATTTGACGGCCGTTTTAAATTGTGTAAGTAATTTGATTCTTGGAAATATGTAACTTACTCAACATTTTACACGTGATAAGTGCCTGCCCACTAACAGTCTGCTTAGAATGATGGAACGTGCCCATGCTTGTAATTAACATTTTCATTTTCAAGAAACTAAAAAACCGAATGTAAAAAATAACATGAAAAATCCCATAGCACATATTTATTTTGAGGAACTTAAAACTGTGTAAATTATATGTGTTTAATCTTGGTTAAAATAGTGTTGGTGACTTTAAAATTCATTGAAATACCGTTAAACAAATGAACCAACAACCAAGTCAGTAACTCAGTGCTGAGTTGTTTTTACATCAAACTCCATTATTTAAAACGGTGTAATATTGACCAAAGATTAAACACTGTTGTTTAGAGTATGAATCAAGTAATTCAGCTTTGCTTCAATAGCAATCGGAATAAGTTAGTTTATGGGTTGTTGTCTTAGTGAATTAGCCTGTCATAACATGATATATCAAGAGTAACCGTTGGTAGCATTTGATCTTTTACTGGAAAGTTATAGTTATTGCATTGACAGCTTCAAAACATATGTGTATATAACATGTGTGGTCATACAGTAGTTATGAAAGTCATGTTTCGAAAGTTTGCCTAATACAAATTGTATTTAGTTAATAACACGTATTTCTAAAGATAACATCCAACTTGTCTGATAAACAAAGAAGGTTTTGACAGAGTGTGTGTTTTTATTTGTTTAATATTTAAAATAAAGTTGTTTTCAAGTACCTTTTTAAAATAAACCTGAACTTGAAAAATTTGTCCGATTACAGCCTTCAATTTTTTAATGGATAAATATAAAGTCCGGTTCAACATGTTTGCAAAACCGCCATTACTTAGGATCGCATGAAAACTTATGTTGTGTTTTCCAATCTTTAATTATTTATGTTACAGATGACGACTATAACGATGAGTATTACGATGCAGAAGGTAGGTAAAACCAGCATGATTTATGTGGATGAACAATCCATTTAAAGTGCTTAATAGTGCGTATTGTGTTTGTTCTATGAAAGTGTTGTTAAACTTAGCCAAATTAATACACACAACTTCACTTCAATCATAATATATAAATGAGCAAGTAACAGGATGTCATATAATGATAACAAATACTACAGTTGTTGCTTGCAAACAATGTGGATTTACATTATACAGGTAGTGTAAATAGATAAGGAATAATATTTTAACAAAAGACTACTTACATTTGTGTTGTAAAATAAGTGGTTTAGCCTATTAAAATAGGCTAATGTAGTTAATGGGTCCTGTATGAGAAAACTAAGTGTGGGTGTATTTTTGTGTTCTGCTTCAGATGATATTGAAAGGAGGCAACATCAGACAAACTAAGATAAAGATTTGCTTCTTTAAAATGATATTAAAATTCAGTTCAATATCTTCATACAAAAGCTATTAATGAACATCATTTTTTCTTGCTGTTTTTGCTTTTCTTATGCATTTTTAATCTTTCCTGTTTAAGATTTGGAGTGCGATATGGGCAGTGACGAACTCGATAGTCGCAGTATGGTAAGTGTGGCTATTATTTGTATGTTTTGATCACTTATACTGCTTTTAGCGTATGTTGTATACATATATAACACCTTTGTGGTATTCAGATCACTATTGGAGAGGCAGCTGTGATACAAAAAGTTCTTGATAATGATCAGTCGACCAAGGCAAACACCGCTTCGATTCATCATGAAATCTATTCGACTAATCCAAAGGCAGAAAGGTCCGATGGTCAGGTGGTTTCTTATTATAACCAGTTGACAAAAACATATTATAATCAGTTGACAAAAACAGAGAAAGTTTCAAATCATTCTGAACAGAACCAGTCGACAAGTGCGAAGGCAGCTGAAATAAGATATACTTCGGATCATAATAAGTCACCGAAGGAAAACGAAACTGCAAGTGAAGTTTCTTATCACAATCAGTCGGCAGATCATGTTGTTATTCAAAACGTTTCTGATCATACACAGTCAACAGAGGCAAAGAAAGCTACGAATCAGGAAATGTCAAACCAGAAAGAGGCGGGAGAATTTCAGAAAGTTAGTGATCAGTGCGGCTTTACAGAATTAATGACAATTATGGAAGAAAAAAACAATTCATGGCGGAATACGAAAATAAAAATCGCAATAACGGGTGAATCAGGAAGTGGTAAATCAAGTCTTATTAACGCCTTAAGAGGTCTCAAGGACGACGACCAGGGCGCTGCAATGACTGACTGCGTTGAAGCTACTACAGAACCATTAAACTACCCACATCCTGACAACAAAAATCTCGAGTTGTGGGATTTGCCTGGAGTTGGAACTCCTAATTTCCCACAGGAGACATACTTCGAGAAGGTACTTTTTGCACAGTATGATTTCATTTTACTTGTTTCTTCTTCGCGGTACACCAACATTGATACTTGGCTAGCAAAGCAAATAACACGTCAGTATCCTGATTCAAATCTTATTTTCGTTAGAACAAAAATTGATGGCGATCTGGATAGCAAACAGAAAGGGAGAAGAATCGCGATGTCATATAAAGAAATTAACACATTATTCTGCAAAATTAAACAGAACTGCTCTGACAACCTGAAACAGGCTGAGATACGGTCACCTCATGTTTTCATGGTAAATAGTCATGATGAGACTAAATTTGAATTTGGTAAGCTTACTGATATGTTATTGGCAAAGGTAAACGGTTTGAAGAAAGATGCTTTAGTCATGACCATACACGGGTTTACCAAAGAGATTGTAGCCGCAAAATACGACATTTGCATTAAAAGAATGGTGACAATAACCAAGCAAGCAGCTGTCGCAGCGGTGAAGTCAAATCGAGAAAACGGAGAACGTTTAGAAATTGACATTCTGAAAAAGGAAGTGTTGCTGTATAAGCAACAGCTTGGGATTGATACACAATCTTTGGACATTGTTGCGGAAAGGTTTGGGATTGAGCGTGAGCAAGTCTATGCGCAACTCAATTCCAGAACACATGTGATATTGCGAAATTTTGATGAATTCTATAACGAACATGACAACGCTGTAACGTCGCAGTGGCACTCTTTACCACTACTTGGTCAATGGATGAAATTAAAAAACTACCAAATTCAATGCTACTCCGTACTTAAACATGTGTTAAAAGATTGTGTGAATGAAAATAAGATCCTTCAGGAAAAGATAGCAGTTTGGTCATTAATGCCAAATTAAGCAAAGTATGCCATGGTTTCGGATCGTTCTCTGAACAAGTATATATTTTTTGTCTTAGTTTTGGCAGAAATGTTAAAACCCCAAAATTATGTTTTCTGCAGAACTGTTAAGCGATTCCACACAACATGTATCACGCATGTGCCTTTATATTATTTAAAGCATACTATATACAATTATAAGAACAGTAAACAGTTTAACACATTCAGCATCTTTTTAATTATCACATGATTTTTTTCAGCTATTGTTTTTAGTGTTCACACAAAGGCGTCAATGATAGCTTTACGCACAAATGTTATAATAGAAAAGTGTATGCTTAAGTAAGATTATCATTTAGTGAACTCTTTCTAGTTTTGCTTACACATAATTGGTTGATCTGGTATTTCTTTTTCAAAAAAACCATTCTCATTTTCAGCCCACGCATATTATATGAATGATTGAATATATATCCACTTCTTCGGTATTTATATCATTAACGTGTGTTTGATTAAAGCACAAATTATTGTTTGCTTTTAAAATCTTTTGTTCATGTCGATTGCATTCGCGGAACATTGTTTGTCTGATTTTTATTTAAAACAGATAATTTGAGCTGTTTTAACATACATTTATATTTATTATATTTCAGTTCTTGAATTTTGATAGGTCTCCTTGTTTGCATGGTCATTATTCGTCCTTGTCATCTCAAATGTTTATGCTATTCATTTTTCGATATCTTGATTTTTTTCTGTGTGATTCAGAGTTTCGAGTTTGTAAAAGTTATTCCGTGTAGATAACAATATGTTTTAATTTCTGTTTAATGGCGAATGAATGTAAATTCAAGATACCGACTGTAAATTGAAACCCATGTTTTTAAGATTAATGAAATTAGATCAACCGAAATATTTCGAAATTAAAAATATAGTATTGCAAAATGAATATTATTTTCCTAAGTTATATTTAATGTTTTATACAACTGGTAGACATCAACATACTCCAATCAAATAACGCATCATCGTTTACCGGCAACATGAGGCCATTTTGAGCACGAAACAGAGGTCGGCCGAAGGATGTAAGGCTAGAAAGACATATAAGAAAAAAGACAGAAAGGAATCTTTTTTTATTTATTAAGATATATAAACTTCAAATTAATACTTAAATGTATAGTTTAAACTTTACTGTAAATAGTCCATGCATCATTCACTTCACCATGGGTGCTTATTATCAAACGGACCGCCTTTAACCTTTCTATGAGTACTTTCTGTTTGCGGCGATGTAACCTTTTAGCGCATGAGTATATGTTTGTAGTACTGCTTGTGACGATGAGCTGTACATGTTAAACTCCCCAATAAACTTTCTGTTATGTTTTGTAGCTTTATTACATTGTTGAAACAATATATTGCATAAAAATTAATTTATTATTCTGAGAATGTTTTAGTTGACATGCGCACAATAAATTGCCAGTAAAATATATTTAAAAACATTAAATTGAAATGATTTAAAGCAATACATAAGTATATTGTGTCGTTGTTAATGTATCTATGTTTTTATTTACTTTACATTACATTGAACTGTTATATTTAGTGAAGATGAATAATTGTCATACTATTTATCATGTTCATCGTAAATAGGAAATGAATTATGTTCCATGTTTAACGTACATAGTCGCATATGCATATTTGAAAAATTCAACTTTATCGTCAGCATATGTTTGACCAAAAATCTTTGCTAGCTTGAAACAAAGGTTAGATTTTGAGAGGGAGCCAATATAAATTATTCCTCATAGAACACAAATTGTACACAATAATGTAATGTGGTGTGCGTTATCATTACGCGCAATTATATGATTTTTAAATAGTTGACGTAGTGATCTAGTGTTGGACCCGTCGTGACTCAGGTTCAAACTCAATCGAGATAGCATTAGGGAAAATGTTCCGACATAATTTTAAGATTTGACGATAAATGTGACCTTTTCAGTTGGCAGAAATTATCCACCATACTACCAGGCTTGTTTCCGTTATGATAATATGCGGATAACTCAAAAGTTGTTATGCAACATAATAACATAATATATGAACAATTTAAGAAAATAATCACAGCTAAGTGAATATGTGATTGAAGTAAGCAACTATTCTCAGCACACGTAGTTAACGCAAATATGTTCGCGAATCTAACTTAGTATCAGGGATATTATCGTGTCAAGGTTAACGTTAGCAAGATAAAATGGAAGACATCGGGCAAAATTGATTCCATTAAATAATAATTCATTCGAAGACCTAGCAACCTTACAAAAATGATGATGATGATGATGATGATGATTATGATGATGATGATGTTGATGATGATGATGTTGATGATGATGATGATGATGATGATGATGATGATGATGATGATGATGATGATGATGATGATGATGATGATGATGATGATGATGATGATGATGATGATGATGATGATGATGATGATGATGATGATGATGATGATGATGATGATGATGATGATGATGATGATGATGATGATGATGATGATGATGATGATGATGATGATGATGATGATGATGATGATGATGATGATGATGATGATGATGATGATGATGATGATGATGATGATGATGATGATGATGATGATGATGATGATGATGATGATGATGATGATGATGATGATGATGATGATGATGATGATGATGATGATGATGATGATGATGATGATGATGATGATGATGATGATGATGATGATGATGATGATGATGATGATGATGATGATGATGATGATGATGATGATGATGATGATGATGATGATGATGATGATGATGATGATGATGATGATGATGATGATGATGATGATGATGATGATGATGATGATGATGATGATGATGATGATGATGATGATGATGATGATGATGATGATGATGATGATGATGATGATGATGATGATGATGATGATGATGATGATGATGATGATGATGATGATGATGATGATGATGATGATGATGATGATGATGATGATGATGATGATGATGATGATGATGATGATGATGATGATGATGATGATGATGATGATGATGATGATGATGATGATGATGATGATGATGATGATGATGATGATGATGATGATGATGATGATGATGATGATGATGATGATGATGATGATGATGATGATGATGATGATGATGATGATGATGATGATGATGATGATGATGATGATGATGATGATGATGATGATGATGATGATGATGATGATGATGATGATGATGATGATGATGATGATGATGATGATGATGATGATGATGATGATGATGATGATGATGATGATGATGATGATGATGATGATGATGATGATGATGATGATGATGATGATGATGATGATGATGATGATGATGATGATGATGATGATGATGATGATGATGATGATGATGATGATGATGATGATGATGATGATGATGATGATGATGATGATGATGATGATGATGATGATGATGATGATGATGATGATGATGATGATGATGATGATGATGATGATGATGATGATGATGATGATGATGATGATGATGATGATGATGATGATGATGATGATGATGATGATGATGATGATGATGATGATGATGATGATGATGATGATGATGATGATGATGATGATGATGATGATGATGATGATGATGATGATGATGATGATGATGATGATGATGATGATGATGATGATGATGATGATGATGATGATGATGATGATGATGATGATGATGATGATGATGATGATGATGATGATGATGATGATGATGATGATGATGATGATGATGATGATGATGATGATGATGATGATGATGATGATGATGATGATGATGATGATGATGATGATGATGATGATGATGATGATGATGATGATGATGATGATGATGATGATGATGATGATGATGATGATGATGATGATGATGATGATGATGATGATGATGATGATGATGATGATGATGATGATGATGATGATGATGATGATGATGATGATGATGATGATGATGATGATGATGATGATGATGATGATGATGATGATGATGATGATGATGATGATGATGATGATGATGATGATGATGATGATGATGATGATGATGATGATGATGATGATGATGATGATGATGATGATGATGATGATGATGATGATGATGATGATGATGATGATGATGATGATGATGATGATGATGATGATGATGATGATGATGATGATGATGATGATGATGATGATGATGATGATGATGATGATGATGATGATGATGATGATGATGATGATGATGATGATGATGATGATGATGATGATGATGATGATGATGATGATGATGATGATGATGATGATGATGATGATGATGATGATGATGATGATGATGATGATGATGATGATGATGATGATGATGATGATGATGATGATGATGATGATGATGATGATGATGATGATGATGATGATGATGATGATGATGATGATGATGATGATGATGATGATGATGATGATGATGATGATGATGATGATGATGATGATGATGATGATGATGATGATGATGATGATGATGATGATGATGATGATGATGATGATGATGATGATGATGATGATGATGATGATGATGATGATGATGATGATGATGATGATGATGATGATGATGATGATGATGATGATGATGATGATGATGATGATGATGATGATGATGATGATGATGATGATGATGATGATGATGATGATGATGATGATGATGATGATGATGATGATGATGATGATGATGATGATGATGATGATGATGATGATGATGATGATGATGATGATGATGATGATGATGATGATGATGATGATGATGATGATGATGATGATGATGATGATGATGATGATGATGATGATGATGATGATGATGATGATGATGATGATGATGATGATGATGATGATGATGATGATGATGATGATGATGATGATGATGATGATGATGATGATGATGATGATGATGATGATGATGATGATGATGATGATGATGATGATGATGATGATGATGATGATGATGATGATGATGATGATGATGATGATGATGATGATGATGATGATGATGATGATGATGATGATGATGATGATGATGATGATGATGATGATGATGATGATGATGATGATGATGATGATGATGATGATGATGATGATGATGATGATGATGATGATGATGATGATGATGATGATGATGATGATGATGATGATGATGATGATGATGATGATGATGATGATGATGATGATGATGATGATGATGATGATGATGATGATGATGATGATGATGATGATGATGATGATGATGATGATGATGATGATGATGATGATGATGATGATGATGATGATGATGATGATGATGATGATGATGATGATGATGATGATGATGATGATGATGATGATGATGATGATGATGATGATGATGATGATGATGATGATGATGATGATGATGATGATGATGATGATGATGATGATGATGATGATGATGATGATGATGATGATGATGATGATGATGATGATGATGATGATGATGATGATGATGATGATGATGATGATGATGATGATGATGATGATGATGATGATGATGATGATGATGATGATGATGATGATGATGATGATGATGATGATGATGATGATGATGATGATGATGATGATGATGATGATGATGATGATGATGATGATGATGATGATGATGATGATGATGATGATGATGATGATGATGATGATGATGATGATGATGATGATGATGATGATGATGATGATGATGATGATGATGATGATGATGATGATGATGATGATGATGATGATGATGATGATGATGATGATGATGATGATGATGATGATGATGATGATGATGATGATGATGATGATGATGATGATGATGATGATGATGATGATGATGATGATGATGATGATGATGATGATGATGATGATGATGANTCGTTACACTGTTAGTAACTGATGGTGTATGGGATATACACCCTCAGTAATTTCATACCATACTCGAGCTTCGCTCTCGTATGGTATGAAATTACTGAGGGTGTATATCCCATACACCATCAGTTACTAACAGTGTAACTTATATTACTTGAAAAAAAGTGCATATTTTCAGTATATTCGGTAATTATATTTCGCGATATGAAATCGAAAGTACATCGCAAAAAAAGGTGACATAACGATATACACACTATATATAACGCAAGTAGATTATCATTTTATATATAAAATTTATACAATTCACTGCGCATGCACAATTTGCATTCCTGGGTTAACCACGTGACGATGATGATCAATCTACTTGCGTTATTTATAGTTACCTGGTATACATACACAGAAACAATAAAGAAATAAAAAAATACAGTAAAATTAAAAAAAACAAAACTTTTTTCAAGTAATGTTATATACCAGTCGTGATATTTTAATCAATATAAACTAAAAAATTTAAACAATTACGGTATTTTAGAACTTTTCTATTTTCGTCATTCTTGGTTTACAGTCCCTTTAATTAATCTAAATTTGTTTAAAAACTATTCAAATTATACCAATCACTTGATATTGATATTATATGTGCAGTGTATGATTCAAATGGATCGTTAAAAATGTTCAAGACAGTTTAATATAATATTTTTCATTGATTTTGACAAATGTGGCTAGAATTCCATATTTCAAGATGGCCGCCATTTAATTTGATCATATTTATTTTTAATTTTGGCCGCCATACCCCTGTATGCAAATTTTTGAGAGTGCGTCCATATCTGATATTGTTCAGTATGCTCTTAACTAGTATTCTACAATTTTTTATGCTTTTATCACATCTTGAACAATTCAGATGAAAATCTGCACAAATCGACTGGACTAGTATGGGTATGTGATTGTATTCCAATTTGTAAACGTGTGGCAGAATGTTAGCAACATCTCATCAACATTGATTCATTTCAGTTGCCCATTCCAATTAAAATTAACTATTGCATATTAAATGGTCTGGCAATATTCTTTCATGTAGTTCCTCTTGTCATTAATTGTTGTTACTCTTTGCAAACAACATACACTTTTGAAGTTTGTGTTCAATTTGAATTCGCCAGCTTCAGGATGTACGGGTATATAGTAAATTGATCGGCGTTCCTATTAAGACATTCCATATATTCTTTAGATTCTTTTATATTAACATTATTTAAAAGGCTTTTTCCCTCCAGTTTTACTATTTTGACTTGCCCACGGTGGCCCGCGGACACTGAATCTGTGTTCCCCCGATGCCTTCTCCTCAGTTCCCTTAGCTCTGGCATATATTAGCTTTTCCGGTTCCCTCTCAGCCTTTGTGATATCATTTGAAACTCTTCATTCTTTGCTGTTGTGGAATTTTACTCCGGTTCCTGATTTCCTTGAAGGTTTTCTTTAAATATATTGGATTTAAAGCAAATCAGAATATGTCTGTTTTGTTGTTCCTTGTTATATTTGATCAGTATTATAATCCTCCCAATGTCTATACTCTGTATTATGTTGTAGCACATTGCCAATCCAAATTCCCTTTTCTATCTCAGACGCTACTCTATAGTCTGTTTTTTTCTGAGAAATTAGTAACATTAAAAAATGTGTACACATTTTATCCATACATATATAGTACAGCAGGTTATTGCATTGTTAAACTAAAATTTATGTTTTTTTGCAAATTACCGTATGTGTATATCTTGCAGATGTTCTAGATAATGTTGTAAAAAGGTATTCCAATCACATTGAATGTTCAATTTAAACGAACTGTTTAACTTAATTTGTACTACAAACTATTCTCATAAATTGCGTTTTTTTTAAATTGTATGCTGTTGTGTTAATTTTGTTTTACACATTACTGATTTGCGATTAAATATATGCCAAATATGAGTTTTTATGACGTATGAACTTCAATAAGCAACGCAGTCTTTCCACTGGATTGATTGATTGATTGATTGTCTTTGGGAATGCAACCATTGTTTTTGCCTCTTATTGTGATTGGGCTTTTACGACGAAATAATTTATTCAGGACATGATCCAAACTTAATGCGTAATCTTTTGCATAGTCAGTTAATATTGGCTCGTTATACTTTTCAAAAGTACAACACGCGTAGATACTGGATTACAGGTTGCATGGGGTCGATGAAATATTTAACAAGAAAATTCTTAATGTCTCTATTTTTGTCTCATAAAGCCGCTTATGTTAACCGTCACAATGCAACTGTCCAGGTGTAATACGGTAAGTATTGCAATACTAAAACTAAAAAAGCGTACAACCCACCATTTAACACAAAACTGATCAAAGATAAGCTCACCGCATTAGAATGAAAAATGCCAGCCATAAATGGTTTAAACAGGTTGAACTGCGCGCTGAACCAATACATGTTTATGTGTTTCTAGTATTGTCACAAAACTGAACGAAATTGTAGATAATTAACGCCTACAGCAACCCGGGAATTGTTCAAATCTTTTAATACATATACTGAAGCGTTTCTTTATATTTAAATACGTCGAAATACCTGCGTTTTAAAAAAGTGAAATACACCTTGCTTTTCTAGAACAGAAATAGAGGTTGTGAAGCAATACCAGCTAGATAAATGTAACAAAGATAATCTTGTGATGCTACATTTCGACAACGTTCTGCGTTTAATCATGAACAGTGATTTATCAAAGTGAAACTTAAAGGTGGCTTCTAATAAAATATTATAACAATTATTATTATATTGATTCATTTGTCTTTATTATTACTTGTTATATGAGGTATTGATTACCTGAGGTGAACCCTATGGATTATCCAACAACCGTTGCAAATCGCAGTTCAATAGCATTTTCAAGGAATATCAGGCCCCTCCATTATCCATGATGCATTCCATCAATGTATTGATCAATCATACAACATATTTGCCTTAATACAATTGTGTCTCAGCTGACTCATCAATAATTCATTGCACGTGTGTGCATTGATAACCGTTGATAACACTAATCACAACCGACACCCTTCACTGTGAGGTCGTGTACGCATCTTCTTGAAATAAATTGATGCATTTTTTAATCCAAATCGATGGAAATGATAAGTAAATATTCAAACAAGTTTCAATTTTAATGATGGTCCTTCAATCTTATGGGGCTGGGATTTATGTCAAGAAAATAATCTTTCATTTGCCGCGGGCTTCTTAAAACATAATGTGGTAATTTGCGTGATCATTAGTGAAAACCGACTTCATAAATGACCATCGAGGCGATTGCATTTACGATTTTGCATTATTCCTATGTTGTTGTTTATTTGCAAAAATTATGTGATCGAAATACTTTATTTTATTGTAATTTGCCGGTGTCTTGTTTAGTTCAAGCACAACTTTTGTACTATTAACCATAGTGCTACTTAAAGAAGATGGATGCTCAATTCAGCGATTTTTAAGTTGGTTTCCACAAATGATCTTAAAACTACAATATGTATTAAAAGACACATGACTGTTGAAAAGGTTAATCGTATTCGACCATTCTACACCATATAATTTAAGAATAAACACTTTGTTGATATGTACTTACCATACGCATGGATTGTGCTTCGAAACATATTTTGCGAGAATGTGTTGGCGTATTCCATTTTAAGGTTGGCGGTTGTGCGTGGTGAATAGGGGTTATTGCACTGCGTGGCGAAAGTAAACATGTGTTTAAGTAACGGGATCTCGGGAGAAGGTAAAATAAAGGAGAAAAAAGGGCAAATTATGGGAACACCTGCTGCGGGCGGATGGTGGCAGGAGGCGGGCGGCGGATGACGAAGGGCGGGGGGCGGTAATCATGAAAATTGCTGATAATGTTTGTGGACACAAGATCTTATCACGGACACAAAATTACAACCAGCCAGATCGCATGAAGCACTTATTATTTCCATTGAATTATACACAATCGAAAAATAAATAATATCCGCTCTCTTAACCTAATACACAATCGGAAAATAAATAATGTCCGCTCTCTTAACCTAATAGTTTTAATCGTAGCATCGTCATACTTGTGAAAAGTGTTTATTGGTATAATATCATGAACAAGTTTGAAAATCAGCCAGATCGCCTTATGCAGTTCTGAATTACGGCCCTTCGCTCATCTAAAATTAACCAAATTTGCTCTGTAATTCCTTTCAATAAATTTACTTTGCATCCACCAATCTTCATAAAACTTAAGATATCGAAAGCTTAAATACAGAGGAAACTAGGATAAAGTTTGGGACTCGAGTGGTCAAGGTCAATGTCAAATAAAAAAAGTTTCTGCTTTAACACTCTTCATTTTAGATAAGATAATTGCATTAAAATTGTGAGTGAATGTTAATTACATGGCAACCTAGCTGGGGATTGCATTTGGTGCCGGTCGAGTCAAGGTCAAGTAACACGGAAAGTGTGTGTATAGGCTGCTTGCGTGCAGACTTATTTTGGGAATGGATTTTGAGCCATTCGGATTAAGATCAAGATTAATGTAACTAACATATATAACACGTTTATAAGGAGGTATAGCGCTGACATTTTGTGCGTAGGCTGCTTAACATAGATTGGGTTTGCATATGGGTCGTTCCGATAATGGTCCAGGGCACTTTTGCTAAAAACAGAACAAAAACCGTTTCTGCTGAATACTTGGGTATTGGCGGAACTATTATGCTAAAATTGAATGTGTATATAGATAACATGCATACATAGAATAAGGTTCTTTTTGGAGAAGTTAAGTTATGCGAAGAAAAATCTATAACTTAAGTGTAATGGAGGAACTGTGCTGAAATTATGTACCTTAGATGCTTACAAAATGCACGCCTAGCTTGGAATTGTATTGTTGGGTCATTCGGATCACAGTCAATGTAACTGTAACTTCATATAGAAGAACTGGTTTTGAACACAATTTTAGTCTCTATGGAGGAAATTGGGCTGCACTTGTGTGTGAAGGTTGCTTACCCGCAGATCTTACATGAGATTTCCAAAAATATGTTTAAGTTAATTATGTTAATATATATAACGTTGAAGACATGATTTCATGGCTTGTTCATGTGTATTGCTATCTTTATAATTTCCTGTGCCATCAGTTCTACTACAAATTAATACATTTTTCACAGATTAGTTGTATCAAGACATTTAAACAGGTTATTCTGTGACAATTTGACATATGTTTCATTCTAGTTGTTATGAGTTAGACAATACTACACGTTGTCTCTAAAATTGATATCAATATACCCTGTGTCACATCGGTTGTTTTATGCTCATCGATGTAACACTTACGCATGATCGAACAGAAAACCTAGTTTTCACAAAATAAATTATAAAATTCTTGTGTGTACTTTCAAATAAAAGGCAAGATTTATACACATACTTTCAACGTCACATTGTCAAATTCTTTAATACGCTTACAATTGCGCGTGCTCAATCAGTAGATTACAATCATATCTAACGCTTAATGCGATACTTCGTACATGCATCCAAACAAAAACCGCATCATATGTATCATTAGAAATGTATTTCTGCACCGTTCTCGCTACGTTTCAATTTGCTTATTAAAATAACAGTTAGAAAGACAAAAATAGAAGTTTACCTTCTGAGGCAGTCTCTGACATTTTGAAAGATAATTGAATTTTCTAAAATACAATCATTCAACACAGTTCTAAGAATTACGTTACATTGTGAATGACATTTCTTCAATTCCAACCATTAACCGATGAATGGTAAAGCATACCATATTTTTGTTTCCTCTCTTTCTCGCTGCTCGCCATACTCCTTCATTGTTTTACCCACACGCTTGTTTAAACACGCTATCAATCTGGACACTGTATCGCTTGTTACTTCATAGGTCTGTACAGTTTTTTGACAGATGTTTCTGTCAATCTCTAGCTGTTGCATGTACATGTGAATCTCTTTTTTTAGAATAGCGACTTCTGAAGGGGTTTCAAAATGTCCTCGTCTGTTGGTAACAGCCGCTGTAGCTGCCATTTTATTCACTTCCGTTATTCGTTCCCGCAGTACTTTTATCTTTAAAGGCACAATGTTTTCAGTAAGACATGTTAATGACAGGATCAGAGCCTTTCGCTTCAGAAATGACAGCTGTTCAACAATCTGCTTCATGAATTCTCCAAACTCAAATTCGTGTGTGTTATGATTATTCACAAGGAATATACTCGGATCAGTTTTGCCCTTCTTTGAGAGGTTTTCAAATATTTCAGCTTTAATTTTTGTCATTTCGTGTATTTTTTCTTCATCCGTCAAGATTGCACCTCTGCTGTCCGCTTTATTTGCCAGGTCGTTATCTACTTTTGTTCTAACAAATAACAGTTTGTATGTAACAACCAACATTTTTGTATGTAAGGTGTGTATGATAGAAATGCAATACTGCTGCAGCTTCTGGAGTTTCACTTTTTTATATTGCCTGTATGCACTTGGTTATGATGTCTGCCAACCATGCGTCATCTTCAGTGAATCTCGAAAAAGACACAATTATAATACAATCATACGTCTTAAATCGTACCTCATCTATATAACGCTCTCGTGGAAAGTAAGGGGATCCAAATCCAGGCAAATCCCACAGCTCAACGTTCTTGTTGTTTGGGAATAGATAACGAGTTGGTCTCATAGTTGTTTCAACGTTGCCAGGTTTTGCAGCGCTTTTGATCCCTAGATTTAAATCCCCTTAAAGCGTTTATCAGACTTGATTTACCACTTCTCGCGGAGCCGGCATTTGCCACCTTTATTGTGATTTGCGTGTAATTTTCTTTAATAATTTCTAGCTGCCTTTTGTGGTCGTCAAATTCATTTTGCTCAATCACCGTCTCTAATTCGCGTCTCTTCTTCAGTAAACTAGAGTAAAACAGAAACTCACAGTTAATCAGAAATTAATTCTTATGTAATCAAAAACACATTGAAAATCATTTCTTCAAATAAGACGTACCAGGTCATCTTCTGTTATTTTCTCATTAGCTTTAGAGTATGAATCTGAAATGAAAAATGGTGTTTTAAATACAACGTTTATATGAAATAAACGCGTAAATTGCAGAAATCCTGTATACATTTGGATTCATTTAATGTCATTTCTCAATCCTTGCTCACTTGCAATGAACAGCACGTGTGTTCTGTTGTGAGTGAATTATTTGATAGATATTTGCATATTATGTCATTTAATTCTACGACTCATGATGTTTGTTCGAGGAAGCTAGTATTTTGTTTATATTCGTTTTTATTATTTATATTTGTATAATATATTTATATTAGTGATGCAACAGGTTACAGAAAACAGTAACCGATTAACCTTTAGTAGTAAATTTTTTAAAGTATACGTTAAAAATGGCATACTGCTCGCACATGTACTCTCAACAGAAACGAAAGTAATGTAAGATCGCTTGCGTTGATAACATATCCGTTTCTTAATAAAAAATGTATTACAACATTTATTTAATAATGTTGTAAATGTATGCTATATTTTGTATTTATTTTTCCTGTGTAAAAGCATATGAGCAAAAAGAACTACACAATGTTTATTTTTACATGTCTATTGTATTTTTGGATGTGCCGCTTATATAACGTTCGCGTCGTATCACTCTAAACAATGTTGTGTTTATTAAAAATGTCTTTTCTCTTTCAGGTTGACGCAACTTTGCAGAAATTGCACAAATTACTAAATTTAATGATTTTATTATTTTTAATAACTGTTTGATTCAAATAGTTTCATAATTTGTTTTCTTAAATAAAACTTGCCGTAGACGGTAGTGGGGACATCGTTGATGACGTAAATTACTAATAATACTTTTAATTTGTGATAAAACAAATACGACGTTAACTCGACAAGATTTTTACAACGAAAACCAATCTTGATAAAATTATTACTTATAAACACTTTATTTTCGCGGGCAATAAGTGTTGGGTATTGGATAAAAAAACATCAAAATAAGTCGTCCATTGTCAAAACTGATTTTTATCGCGATTTCGATAAATGTGTCAAATTACGTCTTCGCTTATAGGGGCCCCATTCCCCGCAGTTCGCTAGTTAATTTTTCGCGAGTTTAAAACAATAATAGTGCCAATTATCAAAACGGACCCCATGTTTGTAACCACAAATGTACTGATGTATTGCTGTATACTTTGTTTGTTGACACGTTATTTATTACCGTCGTTGATGTGGCATGCTATTCTAACTAGTCGCCAGCGTAAGTTGGCAGTATGTCGCGCGCAAAACGAAAAAATCGTACGAATTAATCCACGAACAAAAGCATATTTATATATTAGGTTAACTTTTCCCCAAAATGTAACCGGTTAACTGGTCGTTTCGGTAGGTTAACCGGTTAACCGGTTAACCTCTTGCATCACTAATTGATATAATCCTTTTTATCATGTTTTTTTTTTATTTCATGCACACGTCTTTGGACAATTTATTATATGTTAATAAATAAATAATAGGGATCAATATTTCGACGAAAGTCACCATCGAAAGGTTAATTCCATTCGTCTCGGGAATCATCAGAATCCTCTCGGGAATCATCGAAATAACTCTCGACAAAGTCATCCACAGAAAATCCCGCAAACGCTTCTCCCATTCGGCCAGCAGCTCCTTCGTCTTAAACAGAGTGGAGTGGTTTACCGAAGATGTGATTAGCTTACTTATGGGTTTCAAAAACAGGTATTTCGCGGATAGAACTTCTAATTGTTATCCGCTAGGTATTATAACCACTGTGAATAGACTTATTGTAACTCACGTATATTGTAACGAAATGATATAAAACCAACAATAAAATCCCGATTGAATGCTTTAAAAGGCAATACGCAAAGAGTGTTAATTATACAGTTGTTATTTTACTTTAAATGCGTTCATTTGACTATGTGCTTTTTTAAGACCACGGCATATAGTGCTTAGCGCGTCTGTTTCTTTGTCCGCCCGTACGAAATTGACCAAACATAATATTGTATAATATAAATAATGCTTCATACACCGCTTTGATACTTGCATGGGTGTTGTCGTTGAACACTATTAACACACCCTCATCACCCTTAACTCATTTCGAACTTGACATTAACGTTCTTTTGGACTTAAAAGAATTCGTAACAAGTACGAGTTAATGGCTCATATAGGTATGAATATATGAAACACAAACCGTCAGTTTTGTCTTTTAAATAAATAGTTTCAGTGGTTACTGTAACATGGGATGCCGCGTCTCTACTTGTCATGCTGGTTTCTTCATCTATACAAATTATAAGCATGGGTAGTGATTAACGCATGAAGTAGTTTAACCATCAATATAGCCTTATAAAGTACATTTCAAATGAAGTAATTGGAATGAGATCTAAAATAAAATATATTGTTTGTTTCGACAAATATAATTTCATGTCCAACAAAAATCTGATAAACGCCTCATGATGAAAACAAATAAAATAATTGGATTTGACTTAATACGACTTAATTAAGTTGTTTTTAATATTTATTTACACAGCACTTAGAAAAACAGTTAGACGTGCTTTAAAAGGGTAATATCGTCAAATAGTCTTAGAAAGAAAAATGACAACAGTTTACAATCTTTAAAGACATGTACTTTATCTACTGTATGTTCATTCTGAACTAAGACACTAAATATTATGGAACACGCAGTACTCACTATCCACACATCCTTAGAACAGTTAAGTGTGTGTGTGTGTGCTTTTATTTTGTAAGTATCACTGGGACGGTATTTCTACAAATAACGACACACTAAATTCAGACTGGGCTTGTTTTTTCTTTTAATCTTGACAAATAAAGGATTGCCTTACCCATTTGTATCTGGGAGGATCCACAATTCCGACAATACTTCCATACAGTGCTCACACTTGATCCGCAATTAACACAATGTATCTCTTGATCTTTTGTAGATAATAAATGCGGATGTATTCGTCGATTACAATTGGGCAGGATTTTACACATGCATATCTGGATGTTTGCGGATCATGGGTGTAATATTCATTCCTGAAAAAAATCGAATTGTTAACATTAAAAATATATATAATTATATATTTTGTACATTTTATAACCCCTAAAACGTCATTCCTGGCATATAGAAGCGTACATTCTGTGACACATTTTGCGAGTCAATTTGATATTTGGAAGCTCTTTAAATGTACTCGCTCCTAGATAGACGTAAAGCTGTTTTTGTTCCCATTATTTCCACAGAAACTAAGTTTTCGCTGTAACCATTAATTAATTTTAAATTCCACGATGAGGTTTCGATTCTATTTAACTATATTCGCTAAATAAACGTTTATATGTACAGAAAGAATGTTACACGATATGGTTGTTTATACACGGATGATGCAGGCTCTAGGTAGCCACAAATGGTCATGTGTATATGTGGTTATTATTGCATGCATCTGGCTGTCATTAGTATACTAGCGTATGGTACTGATTAAAAATAAAGTTAGATTGGCGAAGGTGTAAAAAGAAATGTTTCAAAGAGATTGAAAGTCCTCACTAAAGTGCAATATTAATCGTCTTTATCGATTTGGAGATGTTAGTGGATACTCATTTTTGATTTTGATAGTTGTATAACATGTGCTACTTAAATGGTTTCGACATTTAATTCGCCAAAAGTTGAAAGCCTTGTTGAGCACACCGAAATCAGGTAGTAAGGCCAGTTCAATATGTTTCGAAAAATCAAGTACATAATTTATACAATCTACCATGATATCTGATAGACAGAAGCTATAATATTTGCACTCGGTACATGTGGATCATTGAACTAAGAAAATAGTTTGTATTCATTACGCATATCAAGTTATGGCCAGTATTCCATAATCAGATCTTTAAAACAAGTATTTGGTACACAAAAGGATGGGTGATTTTGATCCTTATCTAATATCGAAAACAACATCGGAAACAGAGTTAGGTATATTTATGGAATGTATGATTGATGATTTCTTTAAGAAGTATGAAGATAACACCCTCTGCAGGCTGTTATCGTATTTTGCTAAATCATTTAACGGTGTTTGGAGTTGTAAAACATTGCTGAACACAACATTAATTCGTAATGGCTATTTAATTCCACATTTAAGTGATCAAGGTTAAAATACATCTTATAACCGTTTAAGTATTGGCATAATCAGATCCATATAAAAGACATAGATGGTTTTTATAATAAACGTTTCAAATTAGTTAATAATGTCTATGGGTTTACCCCGAGGGAAGGAATCGCCTGGGCACGAATTTATAAACCCATTTTAACACTTACCAATGAAAAATACACTCAGACCCTAGAAAAGCACTTCACTTTGAAAACGTAGTAAGCTGGCTCCGAATGTTGTATATGCCAAACACAATTAGTTTTTAATGTGTAATGAAAGACACTAAATGTAATGTAAATATTTATGGAAATCGGGTTTATATGTCTCTGTTTAAACAATAGTCTTTCAGTTATTGTAAGACTTAAAAATCATGTATGATATATGTACATTCATCGTTGAAAATGTCCTGGTCCGAAGGAACGCTTGTTGACAAAAAGTGTTTACAAATGCAATGGTAATAACGTTCCGATCAAAACTTAAGCCAAGCGATTCGCAAAACCTATAACAAAGTTTTGGTGTCAAACATAACGAACAACTGCGGTCAAAAATTGAAATAAAAAGCCCGTGTCTGATCTGATGGCAATGATATTACCCTTAACCCCTGTTGGCATGGGACTTTCGAAGCAAGTGTTATTTTGTTTATAGATTTATTTCTTGCAGACAATCTTAAATACTATTAGAGGTTTTAACTTCAAACTTCACAGGTTGTATTATCTCATGACGGGCAAGTTCAGTGCACACGAGAGCGAAGTCTTGTTTTCATATTTTAAAGTTATTGCCCTTATTACTTATGTATATTAATTTTGTTCTGAGCATATCTAGAACATGACAGATGAATACACTTTAAACTTCATTGGTTGATATATCTCATTAAATGGAAGTGCATTGCTTAAGAAAAATAACTCTTTCTCTTATATTTCCAGTTGTTAATGTTTATACTTATTTTTTTCTGGAGTTTTTGTTTCGAAAAATAATTCAGGAATAAACCTCAAATTCTATTGGATAATGAATCTCATTTAAGAAAAGTGCAGTGCACAAGAACCATAATGACTGTTTACATATTATAAGAGTTATTTCCATTTTTATTTTATTTTAATTTAAAACTTTAACTGTTTCCGGATTATATCTTAAAAACTAAAGGATATATCAATTTGAAAATTTAAAGATTGGTAGATATCATTTACTTAATCTCAATATTATGGCATTGAAACACGATTTTGGAAATAGAAGGTCGCCAACAACGGAACAATTTCATGTTCAAATTAAATATAACCATACACAGATCATGTGTTTAAGTAAACTAGCAAGACACGTATCAAAATGGATAAGATAGCAGAAGCAACTTATTGATAAAACACTTTATTTTAAATATTTTGCTCCGGTCGTTCGCTTTTGACATTATAAGATAGCAAGAGCTCGAAAATTCTTCCGATTTGATAATAGAATATGCGTTTCCTGTCAGTCCCTTATACAAGATCAAAATTACATTTTTGAAGTTGAATATATGTTGTAGTTTTATAGTATAAGTTAACTGCAAAATGAAAATGTATACATAAAAACAAGAAATATGACCATGCTAAGAAATATAAACTTCAAAATTTTTACTAATTCATTTAGTTTAATTTAATTAAGCTTCCAAGCAATGTCTTCATATCAGCTATGTTCTCAAAATATTATAAAACAATAACTCTACCAAGAACCAAGCTATTGAGCGTAAACCATTTTTATTCATATTTATATATAGTTTTTATATATATTTTCCTCATCCACCTTGACCTTGACCCAATTCACCACAAATCTAAACCGTGCTAGGTTAAGATAGAGCTCAGAGATCTTATAAGCTAACATTTAACTTAATTTTCTGAGTAAAAAGATGCATTATTCGGCTAAACTGCAGGTCCGAGCTATTTACCTACGGTCAGCTGCCTTGCATCAGGGTCAGCAAGACATGTATACAGTTTTAATTTATTATATGTAATAGTTACAGAGATATCTACTTGTTGCATGCAATCTTTAACTTAAATTTAAACGTACACGCATACCTTAATATGATTTGTCCAAGTAAAAAAAGGGGAATAATCCTCATCAAGGGCTGGTCAAAGTTAAAGGTTTTATCATTGACTGTTTTTACCGACCCGAACACATATATAAAGTGTGATGTTAATATCAGTAGTAGATAAAGAGATATGAAGTAGTCGCACGCGATCGAAATCCAGACTTATCTCAGTACAAAAAAGCGGACATAAATCTCTTCCATTGCAGGCTATTTTATAAAACCTGGTAATCGACGCACACAGTGGCCCCGAACACAAGTGTGATGTTTTGATTGAATAAGTATATTAGAAACAGCAGTTTGTAGATTTTGCATGTTTCCATTAACATATTTTCTAAGTACAGACAAGGGCATACATCTTCTACATTGTAGTTCAGAGTTATTAACATGGTCGGTTATGTCACACAATAACTAGGAACACATGTGAAGTTTCAAGTGAATTTCTGTAGTAGAGACAGTCCTATTTAGATATTTACGTGTACCTTAATCAGAAGATTACGCACACGCCAACGCCGACTTTGCGCAGGAAACGACGCCGATATTTGGGTAAGTTGTATAGCTCGGACTATTCGGCGAATAGCCGACCAAAAATAGTAGTCGTCTGCATAATCGTTACTTGAGACACATTGATGGAGCATAATGGACACATCGGTATTTTTAAACACTGAAACAAATCCAGTGAAAACAACTCTTTGTACAAACACAATCAATAATAGCGTTGTTTGTAAGTAGAACAGGGCTGTACATTCCATTGACAGGGAGACCAGTACCAACAAACATGGGATATTTACGCCCTGTATCAGACCTTTGAATCAACCAATATGGCGATGTAATTCTTAAAGAATGTTTGAATCATTTCGTGTTGGTATGAACACATATCATACAGTAATGTGTTCATGAAATCAATTGAATATTGTAAGGCAAAACTTTCCATTGATAACCAGACTGCTTACATCCTGTAGAGCATTGCTAGGCATTCAGAGGCATAAACATGTTTAATGTTATTTCGAAGTCAACAATTTATGAATTGGTTCTTAGGTACTGACGTGGTTCTTAGGTACTGACGTGTATATGATCAAAGTACTGTAAATTACTGTAAATTACCTTTCTTAAGATCAATCTATATCAACTAGTTTTAATAATAATATAATAATCCATCTGTTATTAAGTATGTACAATTGCTACAATCAACCAATAGGTCTGATTTAATAAAACTGTGTTTGTTTGTTAAGGAATCATTGAGTATTAGATTGAATTTGTTAAATCGTATAACATAATTTTCTTATTGTTCATCCTCTGTACTTCTGTATATATTTGTTTTGTAAATATTCATTTCTGTTGACACTTGTCTTCTTCGCATATACATGTTGACATATATCAATTCTAACCACATGTGATGTTGACGATGTACATTGTGCAAGTCAAATAAAATGTCTGTCTGTCTGTCTGTCTGTCTTTAATACATTAATCAATTTAACAGTTATGACGTTTTATTCTTATTATATATACTTAATTACACATTTGTTTTACAACGTTTAAGAATGTTCGCCATTATTTTTCACTGTTTGTTGAAGCGAATTACCTGTTTTGGATCACTGATGTTTACCTACAAAACAAAGAAAAGCACAAACTAAAAACAAATGTATATTTTTATGCTCGAAAGTTATTTATATAGAATATTTATATGAACTCTATTTACCAGAAATGCTTGTATGCCACATCACTTCCGTCCCTCTCGGTATCAAGCCCACTTAGCTGATCATGCAACTCTCAATGTCGACAAAACCAGAACTCCAGAAAACGAAACAAGTCACAGATCTCTTAGGTTTGCCACATGAGCGTATCTATGAATTTTGGTTAGGGGGCTTTAACTTTTTATAATTTTAAATCGTAGTAGTAGGCTATTGTTTGGGTGTGATGTTACGCTAGTTACAATATAGCATGTTTAAATAGTTTTTGTCAGAGATAATAACACCGCCTACAGTATACCTTACATTAATTATATCTCGAATTCTTCTGCTAGTCCCTTTTCCTCTGTGTTTTTTTTAATAGTTCCATCACTCCGGAGTAAGCACGTGTTATGCTCTCAACTTCCTGACAAGACGTAGCGAGCACCTTCTTGAACGTGGTGCAACATATGGAGGATGTGGGGGGGGGGGTTGAGAATGCTCATTACTTACGTGCTGAGGACGTGGAAGAAAATCTTCATAGTGAGATCCTGTTGGTGACAGTATTTAGATAGCTTAGACCTAGTAGAGACACAGTGGTAATTTTCTGATCGAGGCTCTGATGTGTCGACTTCAGACCACACTATGTTCTCACTACGCTCTTTCAATGCATGTCGCGTCCCCACTAAGACCTAAATTTTGATGCAGGTCATTCCTAGATTCATGTCCGTTCTTACAGATATCTAAGTTTGTAGTGCGTAAATACTAGGTTTGCTTCAGATTTTAACTTTCTACTCACTTACTACAAAGTGTAAATTGTATACAGCGGAAAACATGGAGGTATTGCTAGGTCCATAGATCTCTTCATTGTGACAGTAGTTATCAGTATTGCCTTTTCCATGTTTGATTTTTTTCAACTTTCTAAACTAAATACCTCATATGTTCGTTAACTTGGTTTAAAGAGTTGTTGCTAGATATTCCATGTAGGACGAAATATGGCAAAGCTCAATGATGTTTTTAGCTGAACAAGTACATAAGACAGTGTGGATCATGTAGACGACGAATTTCAGCAGGCATGCACCAATTAGTTTCTATGAGGTGCCCCAATTAGGTAGCATGTATGTTTCTTGGAGAGTTATCCTACCTTTATAGGTCTTTATTAATTTGTTGTCTCATAATTCTAACATAATCTTGGTCTTCTTTTCTTCCTTCTGCTGTTTGCTTGATTCATGTTGTGTTCATTACATGTAAAAAGGAAGACTTTCGCTGGCCTTTGTTAAATGTTCCTGTCACATTCTTTTACTGGCACGATGTATTCAACGTCTGAAAGCAAGTTGAAAACATAAATTGATAACTGACTGTATGTTATAGCATTTATAAGTCCGGGTTGCCATACGTGGTACCTTACATGGTACCTATCTGACGTTGTTTAAACGATGTTCTTGCGTGATAGTGGCCAAAAACAGTGAGAGAGTCATTGTAATTGGGGACCGGACGTAGAAAGAAACATATTCAAATTATGTATTATATATTGTGATTATGCATATATATAATGGTTACAGGTATTCATATAAATATATTTTGCCTTCATATAAAGAAGTAATGCCTTTATGTAATGGAAGATTATCTGTGTACAATACATTCGTTTCTGTATATTTTTACATTTTATCTCTATTTAAGACAATTATATCTTTATATATTAATGCTATATCTGTATATATTCAAATTATGTTTATATATGTTATGNATGTATATATATAATGGTTACAGGCATTCATGCACAGTCAGATTGACGTTATAGCACAAGTTTTGGTATTATATCACAGTGAAGGCCTTCCATACTGATGACTCAGTTAAAATGCACAGCCAAATAAAAAATAGCATCTGGTTATTTGTATGAAAATCCAAACAACTTAAATATGATGACACGTATATGAGTTATGTGAACGAATGACATTGTTACTGCAAAAATAATTATTATTTTTATTATTAATGCTATGGAATTTGGATATATGGTATGCGTGAATAACGATATATGAAATGATCATTTATTTACTAGTTACTATTAACGTATTGCATATAAAAGATACATAATTATGTAGCACATGCGTTGTTTGCATTATTGCCCGAATGAAGTACTTGAAAAAAGTTGTATATACAAAATAGACTCTTTAGCCTCTGTTGTGTCCAGTTATGTGTTTATTTGTGAGATAAAACTGTTTGATTAAGGATAATCATAATTTCAACCACATAAAACCTCTTGAGAGCTCACACTTATCCGCTTCCTCCTTACATTTGCGTTTGTTTGTTGTAAAACGACTGATACTGTTCCCCCATATATGAATTTTAGCAGCTGATAAGACCGCTCTTCTCTCGTCGTGAGCCCTTAAGAGGTTTCGTGTGGATAAACTTCGCCTTAATGATAATACTGGTTGAACAAAATCAATTCAACCGAGATAACCTTTAGATAAGCTCAGTTGAAGGAGACGCGGCTGGAGCATTCAAGGACATGAACTTAAAGCATGCTTTAAACAAACATAACCTATACTTAACATCTAAGACTTTTTTTAGTGAATATCAGAAACATAAGGACTTCATGTGAAAAAGATAAAAATGAAAATAAAATTATAGATCGCAGGATAGTTTGCGACCCACGTGAGACTTGTTCGACCGACAGTTTTAAACCGTTGTGCACATTTCCTTTTGAATAGGGTTGGGGAATAAGTTCTGAGCAAATCACTATAAATGTCACACTATTACATAGTTTTTTAATTACTCCAATTTCATAACAAAATATTAAATGCCTCATTTCATTTAATTGTGTAAAGCCTTCTTATTTATGCTTATGGAATTTCATCCAATTTAAATATCTTAGTTATTTCACAATGTTTTTTTTTTGGCACAGACTAGTGGTGCAAAATGTGGTGTTGTACTAAAAAGGAACGGTTTTACAATTGCAACATTTCGCAAAAATTCTGAATTTATTGTACCTGATCAAAAATCGTCCTTGTAGTTTTTATATTGCCTTTATTAAACTGTTACTGTGTACACAAGTATTAGTTTTCGAGATATTATTGTCACCTGGTATAAATGCTCCTGCAATTGTAACAAGTGCGTTTTGATATGTTTATATGAATGTCATAATTTTCACAAAACACTAATCGGCGACGATATGTCGAACTATGTAGTAAAAAAGAGCTATCCTATTATGAACATATACAGCTGGTTGGTGTAGTAAAAATGCTGAATATATGTTATATTACAAAGAAAAAGATTTAATATGACCTTTGTTCGATCAGAAACATGTGTATAGTATATCAAGAGTTTACAGCCGACCCCCACCCCTCTGTAACCTGTAAGTATTTTTTTTAGCCTAAATAAAGCACTCACATTGACATCATTTCTCGATTTGTTTTTATTTCCGCTCGTTTGTTGCGTATCGTCAAATTTAAACATACGACAATGCAGTAAATGGCTACATTTATTGATACTTAATGGAAACCTTTTCGGCTATTTTGCCCTATTTGAATTCATATATCGATATGTTTACTATAATTAAAAACTAATATATCAAGCGTTTCAGGCGTTTTGGTAGTACGATGAATCGCAGCAACACTAAAACATTTACTATGTTTGCAAAGGTCTTTTATCAGGCATTGAAATACTTGCAATCCTACTGCTCGCGTTATGTATTGAAAACGAAAACGAAACTTGCCATGTTAACACGTGTAGAAATGTTGACACTTTGGCAATCTCAATCATCGACATAATTTCTGTTAACATTACCTTGGGCTGGTGAACTGTTTGTGTACATGAAAAGAATTAATGAAGTATGTATTTAATGCAAACACAATACATAAGGAGAACAAATTCAGCATAAAAAGGTATCACTTAAGGTAACAAATACCACTCACATACATATTAAATAAGTTTTGCAGATGCCCTTAAAGCATTCATACGTGGAAAAGAGTGTTTTAGCTGAAAACAGAAGTTGATAAACAGCACTAGTCACATGTAGTATCTTTTCATCGTAACATTGGCTGCTTGATAAGGATGGTTGATGATGATTCAACCATTGAATAAACCTTTGAGCTCGGACAAATCTTGCGTGTTGTTTTACAGCAAATACAGCAACATACAATACGTACAATTGTATCTTGTTATCTTGAACAAACGTTTTTCAATGCGATTATAATATGGTACAATTAAACATGTCATCGAAACTCAATAGTGATTTTTAAAGATATCAAACATGGCGCTTCTATTAATGTTTTAAAATCTTATTGGATTTATAAGCACGTGTATGCACATTCAGCATACTTAATTATATACTTTTCAAAGCGAGATTATTTTAACATTTTGCGTTTTGCGTACACAGTAAGCATGCTTATCGTTTGATTTTGTTTTCTAATCATTCATAAATATTTCGCTTAATTCCGTAAATTAATTTAAAGTTACGATAGTGCGCCTGGACACGAATAGGTTTGAATTAATACTTTATCAGATATCTGTCATAATATCGCAGTGTAGCGAAAATGGTTCAAATTGTATAAGTCTGATGATTAATTATTCTAATATTTGTCGTTGAATCCGAATATGCATCTTAGTTTGTAGATAAATAACGGGTCATTATATAAGTTTTGTCAGCATAACAATTTTCAATTTGTGTCGTATCATTTTCATTGTCACATAAACCTTTAGTTGAACAATGTTTAAGTCAAAAATCAGTTGTCTTTCCATCATCGGAGTTTATAATCTGAATTCTTCGCTTGAATAGTCTATGTTATGATTGCCAACACGACGGCAAATTTTGCTAATTTGTAGCTCAAGTCAAATGTCATTCTGTTCTCTCGGTTTCCAGGCCTTTGCAAAGAGTGGCAAATTTGTTTTTTGGTAATTCAATCGTAGAAGCTTTTCGAAAGTGACCAGGTCAAAAACGCTCAAACATAAAGTTACATTAATGCATTCTTCAGATTAGTCCTAAAAGCCTTCACATAATCAGTGTTGTCATAAATCGCAATAATGGAGACACCAATATCATCGACAGTTGACGAGTGAAGACAACGTTTTTTTTTTCTCCACTTGTGATGATATATATCTAGTAAAAGAAACACACACACTTAAAGAACATTTGTGGTAATGAATGAGGCTGATGGTTCATTCCTAACATCTTTGCATTCCATGCAACATAGAGACTTTTCACCTAACTAATGATACACATATAAGGTTTGTTATTTTCTATATCGTTGGCTGGCAATGCAATAATGAACCATTTTTGTTATAAGTGTCACTATCGGTTCAAGATATTTTGAATGATTCATTAATGTATCTACCGAATTGTGTTACATTTTCATCGATACCATATATCAAGCGATTTTAAATGATTCATTAATGTATCTACTGAATTGTGTTACATTTTCATCGATAACATAAATCAAGCTATTTTAAATGATTCATTAATGTATCTACTGAATTGTGTTACATGTTCATCGATAACATATATCAAGCTATTTTAAACTAGAGCTTTGTCACTGACGTGACGTATACCCCCACATGCTGCATTGACACAGAATATTTTGCATGCTGTCTCACAAAACAAGAGAAGCTTATTTATGGCAATTTTTAAGAATTATTATGCCATTATCATTTATGGCCATTTTGACCTTTGAAATCTTGAATTCTTTGGCATGATACGCCATCCAATGCCTGTGAACAAAATTAATGTGGAGAGTAATATTAAAATCTCACAATGAATGACATAGTTATGGCCCAGACAAGCTTATTTATGGCCATTTTTGACCTTTGAACTCAAAGTGTGACCTTGACCTTGGAGATATCGACGTAATTTTATCGCGCAACACACCGTCCAATAATGGTTAACAAATGTGCCAATTGATTTCAAAATCCCACAATGAACGACATAGTAATGGCCTGGACAAGCTCAACTATGGCTATTTTTTACCTTTGAACTCATGTGTGACCTTGACCTTTGAGATATTGACGTAATTCTTTNTGTATCAATAATATGCATATTCTAAGTGGAAAAAGGGGCCATAATTCTTACAAAATGCTTGTTACAGTTGTCTGCTCTTGTTTATAGATTGGGGTCATGTTGGTTAAGAAGTATGCAAAAAATAAAAGCAATATGTTAAGGGACATAGACAATATTTGAGGTGGTACGCAAACTTTAAAATTCCAACGCTTTCCAATATATATATAAGCATTTTTGTCTCGTGACAGAAACAATGCCGGCATGATTGATCTGATCAGCACAACTCTGACTAAAATATGATGCTGTGTTGTTCTGTCTTCAGGGGATGCAGACGTTGAAATTGTTAAAGCAACAGTATAACGATCCCGTCGTAGCACCACAACGTTGGTGGGCGAGGATACAGATTTGCTCATCTTGATCCTCTATTACTCCGAAAGGGACAATAAGACCATCTACTTCTGCTCTGATGTAAATAAACAGTCAAAGGAACACAATGATGTTCAGCAACGATAAAAAATGAAGTCTACATAAGTTAGTAAAACCTGATCCTATCATGAAGTCATGTGCTAGTTCATTCTCTCTTCCAAATGTCGTAAATTGGATTTAATGGTTATTCAACTACTTAGTGATTACCCTAATTCGATTAAAGTGTTCCATGTCTCCTAAACTATGGCGTTTTATATAACAACCACAACGTTTGAGTAACACGTTATGGACTTGTGGTCCTTCTTATTGTGTTGATGGCCATTTTGGACGCCGTGTTGGATTTCTGTGTAACATAGTTAGCTAACATTTTGTCTGATGATATATAATGTGTTCTTTGCTCCCTGAAACCTGGGTATAGACACCAAATTCATCAAATTGTAGTGGATAGTAACATAGTTATATTTTATTATCATAAATAGGTTTTGGCGGCCATCTTGGCGGCCATTTTGAACGCTGTGATTGATTTTTGTGTTATAAAATAAACTTAAACAATGTTTGATGATCTCAATGTATTCCTTGCCCCCTGAAACCTATGTAAAGACATCAAAATGGTCAAATTTGAATGGATAGTAACATAGTTATGATCATTTATAGGTTTTGGCGGCCATTTTGGCGTCCATGTTTGACGCCATGTTGGATTTCTATGTAACATAATTAACTTACACTTTGTCTGATGATATAAATGTGTTCTTTGCCCCCTGAAACCTGGGTATAAATACCAAATTCATCAAATTTGAATGGAAAGTTACATAGTTATGATCATAAATAGGTTTTGGCGGCCATCTTGGCGGCCATTTTTGACGTCATGTTCGATTTTTGTATGTTTGTGTACTATATTAAACTAAAACACATTTTGTAGCAGTTTTTGGAGGGTCAAAGTGTATATTGACTCTACTATTAATCAGAATAAAATATTGTTCAACTCTTATCAAGTTATCATGTTTTGTTGTATTTTTCACATTTTCCTGTATGCTGGCGGCCATTTTGGAAGTTTTTTTAAAGGCTTTCATAGCAACATAACTGCAAAAATATATTCATGATATGATTCAAACATATAGAAGTTAACCACTTAATGCAACAATGGACACCACATGACATCAATTGACATGACTCATAAAATATATACTAAGCGCGGGCTTGGTGTGTGCGCACGCAAAAATCTACAAAACTGGAACATGTTTTCATGAAGCTAACTCAGATGTCTCAAATAAACAGTCTTTAAAAGGCTAAACCTATATTGTATTACTCCCTAATAAAGGTACAGCGGTCTGGTAAAATCGACAGCGATTTACATAATGAATGAAAACAAAACCCATGTAATATAAACAATTATAGCACTTTAAAACAATTCCAAGAGACATCACATTGTAAAGATGTGTAAACGCTATAACATGTGACCTTTCGTTGCCGTCTTTTTGGAAGGCTATTGTCATATTTCAAAAAAGTTATGAGGGTGTTCTCATGCGATTGGGGAATATAATCAACAATCAACCGTATTTTTATAACTTGAAAGCATTTTAAAATTCTGCTTGCGAAAACGTGCGATTTCATTACACGTAAGTCATTATGCGGAAAATCAAATTTATTTGTCGAACAGAACTGATGCATGAAATCTGTATTGGCTAATTACCGACGATTTTTTTAATCTTCGCTGGTGGGAACCATAGATTAACGCTGTCTAGACCCCACCACTATAATCTTTGGTCTGGAACCCATCCCTGTAAGCTATGGACAAGGACCAGACAACATTAACGACAATTCGATAGGCCATCTGAAAGTGCTGCTAGCAGAACATAGTGAATTGTGTCAACACCTTGCATCATATGGATGTGGGCTTTTAAAACATACATCGTCTATTACCATTTATTGTTTACCTTATTGATTCGGCTTGAAAAAAAAAAGTAGTTGAAACGTACGCAATAACTTCAATAGATATATTAAAAACACTTGTAACCAAACACGCGGAATTGGTCGCATGGTGCAATCCTCTGTATAAAAGACGTATTCGACGAAATCTGGTATGTCGGTTTAAGAATTAAATGGGTATTGTTATCAATGCTTAGTAACTTTTGCGAGAACAATGCAAATCGCATGACTTATGTTTTCATCGTCTTTTGTATGAACATGCTTAAGCGGATACTGTACAGAGTATTCTTAAGGCGATCTTGGAAATTTAGTTAGTCAGAAGTGAACATCACCACAAACAACCTAGTATGCGAAGTTTATTTTAAGTTCATAATTTAAGGAAGCTGAAATTGAAGTGCAAATTATGTCAAAACGACATAGCAAAAGTGTTTTAGAAAATGAAAGCGATTTAAATACAATATCTATCTTCATATAGAAGTAGGTCTAATTGTAAAGTCTTACATGATAATAAAGGATCATGCGAAAAATACAACAAAAAGACATATGGAAGTAAAACATCAACCGCACTTGGCTATCACGTACTGAATTGTTCAAATATTTGAAAACACAAATGCAGGTGCATCGTGTCGGTTATTGTTTAATCGGTACGGTTTTATGTTTTTGATTGTTGTTAAATGGAAATATATCCTTTCTGGGACCGGTTTCAACATTTTGCGGCAACCGTCTACGCGTACGTACATTCATGACGGTATATTTAAGGGACTTGTTCACAGATTGTGGCATGTTTTGAAGTTTGTGATTAAATGCTTTAAATTGATTAATGTGAACACAATGGGAGCGATCTTAAGTAGATTTACCCCAAAGACACCAAGTACTTGTAGTTCCAGAGCGTTTAAAATAAGCCTTAGGCTTTCCATGCAATCGAGCTAAAATAAATGGGTTTTAACTAACGCCCGGAATGTCCTATGAAATGATTTGACAAATCACCATACACAATTTAGTACTGATTTATATTTTCTTAAATAATCGCAGCATGGCTTTGAGTTGTTTAAGAGCAATATTCGGTGGATTGCAAGTAAAATATTGATAGACGACAAGTGGGAACTTGGAGACTGAGCACGTGCGAATTAAAATCATAATGCTTCTACTTAAAATCGATGGCTCATTTTTAAGAACACTTATAGAACTATTAAACACCATCAAAATAGATTTCTTCGAGGATGAGTTTCGGTTAAATACGGAAAAATATATATTTTCATAAGTTCAACAATATTCGGTTCAATCATATAGAAGTTAAACACTTAATACCACTATGTAAATCATATGACATCAATCGACATGACTCTTGTTATTATTCATTAAGCGCGTGATTCGTGTGTGCGCATGCGCTGATACTTAAACATGTATTTATGAAGCTTACTCGGATGTCTCAAATGCACTGTCGTAAAAAGATTTAAACGCGGTATTGTATCACTCCCTGAAAAAGGTACAGTGGTGCGGTAAAATCGAAAGCGGTTCACAGAATACATAAAAAACAAACACCCATATTTTTTTAAACACATTAAAAATGCCAAGAAATTGTGAAGATGTGTTAACGCTTTAACATATGACCTTTCTCGTTTCGACGTCTTTTTTGGAAAGCTATTTTATGTATCAACAAGTTATAAGGATGTTTGCCTGCGATTGGAGAATATATTCAACACTCGACCGTATTGTTATAGTTTAAGGGAATTTGTATGTACTGCTTGCGAAAACTTGCGATTTAATTAAACGTGCGTCATAATGTTTCCGAAAATCAAATGTTTTTGTCAAACCCAACTGACAAAGGAAGTCTATATTAAGAACACTTGTAACCAAATACGCGGAATTGGTCGCATGATGCAGACCTCTTCTAGACAGGACGCATTCTACGAAATCTGGTCTCTCGAATTAATGAATACAGATGTATTGTTATCGTAAATTATTAACATCTTGCGATATCAATATTAATCACTTGACTAACGTATACATCGCCTTATTGTTTGTAAGTTCTTTATCGGATACTGAACAGAGTGCTTTTAAGGCGTTTTTGGAAATGCACATAGTGCAGTATTGTACATCTCTGTCTTGGAAATTAGAAAATGCTTTTGGCTAAGATATGAGCAAACTGATTGAGTATTTGCAAATTTGCCGAATACAAACGTCAATCGAAACATTAAAGTGGCTTTGTAAACAAGTTTTCATTAAAACAAAAGTGATTGTATTGAATATTCCAAAATGATTAAAAAAAAAATGCCTACTCGAAGGTCCGAAACCGGATCTGCTGGTAATACTATTTGGAGCTACCGTACGGGGATTCACGTACCGTAGAGTTGGCGATTGTGTTCCGCAAGGTTGAACTAATGTAAGTTATCCTTACGTTCAAGGCTGGAAACTGTATTCTACTATTCCGGAAATTCAGTCATTGCGAAAATTTCGGCGTTCATTGTTTCATTACTGTCAACAAATACGTTAATTATAAATGTAGTTTGATTTACGGTTCACGTTTTTACGTTGGTTAATGTTAGTAAAATGGACAACGGACACATTCAACGCAGAATTCCAATTTTGAGCTGATAAAGAAGACCGGACATGCCTATACATGCACAATCAGTATTAATGGCAGCTGTATAAATAAAAATAATACATGGGTATTTGTTTTCACGGATCTTTCCAAGAACATTATGCCACCTTAAAACTACGAGAAATAAGAGATTAAAAATTGTTTCCCGTTATTACAAAACTACGGAGAATCTTCTTTAAACGATATTAGCTTAATATGATGAGGAAATGATAAAACCAATCACTGCATTTGTTCGTGAAAACAGGCAAAACTAAGACAGTACAAAAATAAGAACCTCAGATTCGCACTGATAGCAACTTTATTAAATACATTAAATTAATTTCTTTACAATGGTTACGTTTTGACAAAGGCCGTGTGACCCCTTATTAATTTATGAAAGAATCGATTGATCAATAATGTCATAATGTTAAGATAAGTAATGATAGCCTCCTTTAGAATTCTTTTCGAAGTTTGATTTCTGTTTTATATTTTTTTATTAATTAATTTATCTCTTAAAATGAAATGAAATTCATGCCTTCGGCATCCAGTTTTAACTAATCGTCATTTATTTCATTAGTGGGCGCGCCGTACTGAAATGTCAGATTGAGACGTTTGTGTTTTGAAATTTTCGGGTTTTAAACCTCGCCTTAATTACCATACATCCACCAAACTTAAAAAAAACAACAGCGAAAATACGAAACAAACACTGATTTAATTATTTTAATTTTAAAGCCGCATTATTTCTTTATTTTCGAATGTTCAAGTATGCGATTATTAATAAAATATCATTTCATTTAAATGTACATTGTTAAACAAAGCGTTGATTCAGCTAATTAAGACACTAGATATACGATTGTTTTTTTTAAGAAATGATAAAAAACATAAAGGCACTCAGGTCTACGAATGTTTAACAGATTGGATACATTTTCAACATAAATAAGAAGAATTATATTCAAGTGAAAAACAACTTTAAGGAACTTTAATGATATAAGTAAATTAATGAAATTAAATAACGACAGAATAATATAATCACCTTGGGTTAAAGCGCTAGTTTATTGTAAGTACACGATATCTATTAGCAAAAAAAGAAACTCAAAGTTTATTTTCGCTTCATTTTAGCATACTCGTAGACGATATGACAGTTGTATACCATTTCTTATCATATTTTTTGAGTGCAGAACCCTCTTTTTTGTCCCCTGTGAATCAAAGACAAAATAACTTTTGATATCGCCTATTGTTTAAATAATAATGTGTGATGCTGTCAACATATAATACAATTTTCTGGTAACATGCTCAAAATCTTGCTAGTTTATGTAAATAAAGCTTCTAATTGAATTAATTTATTATAGTGTAGGTTTTGTTCAAATTCTTATCCGGGATGCAATAAAAGAACAATATATCTACGTGTATTTACATTCGTAATTAATACCAATTATACACAGTTGTGCGTCGAAGATTGCACATAACAAAATTGTAAATAAAATAATCGGTAATGCCTTTTATAAAAAGCATTTAGGAAATTCACCTGGTTGTATAAGAAATGTCAGTACAACTGAATACCACAAGACGTTATTATATAACAGAACATTAAAGGGATTAAATGCGATTTAAATGACATCATTTTAGTGTCGTTCTCTTAAACAAACACACACCTGATCACATTGGATTTCCTAACAGTGTACATATTGTTTGGTAGATGAATGTGTTTTCGGCTGTACCATAGACAAATAGTTGCAATTGCTTAAAGGTCAATTTCAAAGAAAATCCAAAGTCAATATATTTTAAGCTATTAACATTGAAATATGATTAAATTATCGGGTAAATAATGTTTTAGTGTTGTGTTTAACATAAAGAAGATGATTGTGTTGACTTTTATGATCGTAACTCGCAAAGCGTTGATTCGCTTTCCTCCCCTGTTCTCCCCTGCTGTTCGACGTCACAGCTGAACAAGCATTTTCGAGTCCGCTGTAGAAGATAAGCGATAGTTCAGAATTCGGGTTTTATTTTTCTGTTTTTATTGATATTTTCGTGATTTTGTTTTTCACTGGTTTAGCAAATACAAATAAAACGCTGATATATTTACTTCTGCGCGATTGTGTTTTATGTATTAATCTGAATTATCACGATGAGCTGTAATATGCTTAAGTGAAATAAAATATTTGTTCTGTTCTGTTCTGTTAACATTTCGTCAGCTTCACTGCATACTTCATACAATTACCATCGGATGTCATCTGTCAAAACAATGACAATCCCGTATATGGCCGATTTCCATTGTTAACATCAAATTCTGGTAAATCTTGACGAAAACATTCCTCAAATTCATAAACACACACTTTCTCCATTTTTTTCTAAATTATCAAACGAATTTCGGCATATGTTTAATTTTAAAGATTTTATGAAATAAGCGCCTTATCAGGACGAGGTCATTCAACATTCTGTAAATCACCTGACGCGTTATGCGCGCGTGGTGTACAGTGCTTGTTTTGTTGCGACAAATAAATAGTGCACATGTACATGGGTATTTTGTGAATTTTCCTATTTCCTGATAAAAAGCCTGCGAAAAGTAGCTTGGGTGTTTTTATTTGGAACAAAGAAAAAAATCGTAGCGCAGACATCATTTGGATATTTTTTTTTTCGATTAAAAATTTCTTAGCGAATTTCAACCAAAGTACCGGGGTATCTCGCAAACTATTTCCCATTGACAATTCCTTTGAATAAAATAAAAATCAAACACGCTGTATCGTTATCGTTACACTCTTTTAGTCGCTTATTATTGAAACAATTATTGTACTGTATACTTATTGCACACAAAAAGGATCGTGTACAATTCATATTCTTTTGCAGCGACCAATAAACAACTGTATTATATTAAAGATATCATAAAATGTGCAAGTCATATTCTGTATTTAAACATTTGTTTGTATTTAAATTGTCAAAATTCGTTTGAAAATAAATATCGTTATTTTAAATGTTTTAAGCAAGTCTAGTTTCCGAGATCATATACGGGACTTAACTGTGTGAGCTACTTTGATATGTTTACTGACCTATTCAATTATTGTTTTGACAGACGACACGTGCTTATCTAAAGTTTGTGTGTCGTAATACACAAGATATTGGATATTCAGGGCTTGATTGGGTAATAAAACAAAGACGCAGTCGGCGGTTTTCGGTAGAGGGTTTGTACTGACCAACATACTATTTAATAGTGTTCGTGCTTATCTTACTTTTGGTGATCAAAACACGGGTCGTAGCCACTGTGTGCTTGTTTGGGACATAAAACACAATCCCGATGGCTATTTTCAGTAGCACACGTGTTCAGAAACTAACACGTTCAAGTAATAAATCACAGAGATTATGATCTGAAAACTGCATGGAGTCTGGGTGTGAAATACATGTTGAAATTTGGAAAAGGAGACATGTTCTTTTTATATCTGCTAACAATCCCGAATTGTTCTACAAACAATCACTTTAATAACAAACCGTTTGCGATTGCAAATTGTCTTATTAATCGTATTATTGTACCACATAATTTAGACCGTAACGAAAAAGATACGTCGTGTTTAATTTTAATTTAATTAGGAGGAAATTTCCATTTAATTTTTTTCGTGATATAATTGTGTTTAAAAGACCAATTAAACTTTTAACCGAAATCAACAGATCTCAGCGTTCTCTTTTCTACCAAGTTTGTAACTAAAAATCAGTACGCACTCTTTCCATGCGTTTAGCGTGATGTTGTACATTACCGCATAATTTTCGTGCGCTTATTGTCGATACAAAGGAAAAAAAAGGACTGTGGATTAAAAATTGGTATTCTTATTGGGAAATTCAACAAGACATTTATATTTGTAATATATTTAATGAATTCAAAAATATTTTTTTTTTTAAACGCGTGTTCTGTACATATTACGGTCTACTTTCATGCAGTTCATCTTCATAATGATCAGATTCGTCAGAAAAATCCATAATTTTACATAAAAGTATTGATGTAATAGCAATGCAGTTGATCGTCTCGGCAGAAATAAGGTTACAATATACTAAATAATCGAGTCATGAAGGGCTGAACTCTCTAAAAAAAAACATCATATTTTCCTCGAAGGCATGTTTTACACTTTAGGCTGTTGTTCTGGTTTTATCGTCTGGAGATATTGCTAGGGTAAGCATAGGTGTTCACTACTAAATCCCTGAAATAGGATAAAGTTAGAGATTAAAGTAAAAATTGGCACTGAAAAAGGTTACAATCCACTAGAAAACGGCAGAAAAAAAGAAGGTGCAAAAACAGTCGATTTTGATTTGAGTCGAATTCTTTTTTGGTTTGAACATGACATATCTTTTTTATTGCTTAAATCGATTCAGCTAAGAATGCCCGTTAAGAAAAGGTATGGTTATGGGGGTCTCTATGGGCAAAATGTTGTATTTATTTTCGGTCAAAGTTGTCGCTTTTACATTGAAACATATAAGGAAACTATTTAGTATATTTTGACCATAACGGTGTTTAACATAGCGGATGTACATGAGTGACGACACAGCAAGGGAGGTAAGTCAGTCCAGCTTTTAGAAAACGGTGCGTTATTGGAAGATTTACCCGGTGATTTGTGGTATAAGGCGTAATGCTTAATTGTTGCAAATAGTTTTATTCCGCATCTCAAACAATTATCTTTAATATTATAAAGTTTCCAAAAGTGTTAAAATTGACCTTTGACACTATTGTTTCGTTGATGTTCATAAACTAATTTTTCTTAACATTTTTTCGAGAGTATTTTCTTATAAACAAACATGGTTTGTTCTCAATTCCTAAAACGTTAAACATCGGAAAAAAACAAACTCATATCCTTTGACAATTGTGTTAACAAGCATATGAAAAATATTTAAATTAACACAAAACGCTGTCAGTTAATTTAAGGTTTACCGGTTCCTTTCAACGCATTTGTGAAGTTCTATATGAGTAATTCACTGAACATTTACACAACACTATAAATTTCACATTAACTTCCATTCACACTGTTGATAACACACGTGATTGAAAACATAAAAAAACACGGTTTTGAAAGTATTGCAATCAATTAAAGAGCACCTACCAGTTAAACATCCGATCAATTCAAAAGTTTGCATTATATTCTTTTTTACCTTTATACATATGTACCATTTTCAAAATCACATTTGATATCCATATGTTATAACTAAATTAAGATTTAAAATAGTTTTCGTTAAAAATGACCTGATGGTTTGACGTCTGGTTAACAAATTCCACATTACTGTTCATGTGTATAGCCATATTTATGATTTTAACTACACCAATATATACAGTCATACAGATATCTGTTTCTTTTTCGAGTTTCATTGACACGATTGTCAGGATAAGGATTACAAATATACTGCCGGGCACCATCCGCACTTTTCTATAGATAATCTTACCATTTGTTATCAAAAAAGCGTAACTCGTTTTGTAGATATCGCAGAATCCAGCGATAAAAATCAATTAACGGTTAAATAATCGGCTTTGAACAGTTTTCTTTTCTAAATAAAGTGTCCAAAAGAATTCCATGTTATTGCTGTAACCCATTTAACTTCTACCAGTACCACAATCTATCAAATAAATATTGAATTCAGTGTCAAGTTTTGAGATGGTTTTTAATCAAACGTAAAAACCATTCGTGTCAAGGGGTGTTTGCATAGGTAGTAACGGTACTTCAACTGATTTCATGTTTAAAGTCCCTATGCCTTTAATATAACATGTGGACCTCACTCAAAATCGATAGGGTTGTTACTTCCCAAGTAACCATTTGACAAATTTGCATGGTTTTTAGATCAAATCGTTCTCGAGGTATCGTAAAGAAACGACCGACTGACAGACCATCCGACCGACGGTTCAACCTACCGAAGGACATTTGCTACCAATACACCCCGCATCTTTGAAGGGGGGGGGGCAACTAGTGTTTTTAGCGTTCTGAAGCTATGTTTGAACACACGCACATCGTTTTAATGTGCATTGGCATAATTACGAGTATTATGTTATTCAATATTAATTTGTATTGTGATTTACCTTAGATAACAGACTTGCTGACAAAAATGACTTTATTGATAATATTTATGGAGTTTCATTGTACATACTTATTTGACACATTAAGGAAAAACAATGGGTTACAGAACAATAACGCTTATTAACAGCAGTCAATATGCATCAGCTTGCATGTATATTTCAAACATAATTATGTAGAGATGAAAATTTAATGGAAAAAAAAATCCAAAAGAAAACGTAAAATCATTTGTATTCATTTGCATGAAATTTCGCGGTTTTTTTTTCTCCAAAAAATAACAACTACACACAAACAAAACCTTTTCGTGGACACGTGAATTCGTGGATTTTTTATATTTGGAAAAAAATAATTTTTTGCGTCGATCATATTCCAATTTGCTTGTGTTTAATTCGTGCATCGATCAATCCATGATATCAACGAAAATGAATATCCCACGAAAAACGATTATTTTACAGTATATGTCTACATTTGAAAAAAAGTATGTATTGCCAAATAGCCGTTCTATGAGCATGTAATGGTTTTAAAAGACACTATTGTGAAATAAAAATACAAATATAAATACTACATATATTCCTGGAAAATCAAAATACTTCGACTGAAACATCAATAATCAATTAATTCAAGCCTAGCACTCTAAACAAAATATTTACATTCACTCTTAATTTTCTGTAGAAAAATGAACGAGTTCATTTTGCATAACCCGTAAGCCGGCGATACCGCGTTCGAAGGCGGAGCTTCTTAAATCGGACCAATGGTTTCAAGACGCTGACGCGTAGTTATACAGTGCTCAATACCGTGACCGCACTACTTTTGTAAATATAGTTACAAACATGAACAAACATTACCCGTTTGTTTACTTGTGTTTCTTTGATGTTTAATTAAAAAAAAAAGCAAAATAGAGGATTTTTTTTAGAGAATACTAGGTCGGTGCCGAATAAAGTTTATTAATCGAGGCTTAGAAAATCTGAACCACAAGCCTTGGCGATAATAAACTTCGCTTTATTCGGCACCCACCTAGTATTCAATTAATCCCATCAATTTTCTTAGTCGTCATGACTCGTCAATTATTTCTTCAAAAATATATTACCGAACTAGCTTTCCGTATTTATTTTCATCCAAAAACATAATGGACGTGGTGGTTTTTTTAACAATAAAATATTTGTTTAAAGCATCGAACGAATCCAATTGAAAATGTATTTAGGATTGTGTGTTTTTCATGCATACCACCTTAAGAACATACACTGGGAGTGTATATCGTTGTAACTTTATTGTTATTAGCATTGGATTAAGGCTGCCATTGAGGTAAGCGTGTCGTTTATACTAAATTTAGTTTTGTTATGACTCCTGTCAAAGCTTAAATAACGGTATTAATCTATTCTACAACACAGTTTCTGCTGCAATCGATATTTTAATTATCCAAATAATGTGCTACGTGTAATTATAATTAATAGTAAAAAAATCAGAACTGCTTTTCTTCGCGCAACCAAATAACACAACCTTAAGGGGCGGGTAGTAGCTGTTCCCGAAACTAAGATTACAACAGCTGTTGCCTCCCTAGAAGCATACAATTCTGAGTTGTTTTTTTATGCTCGGATATGTTTTTATTGTTTCAAATCAAAGGACAAATATAAATATAAGGATTGATTATTATTTTTCGGGCTTTTATGCAGTATGAACGCTCAGGGTGAGTATCGAAAATTTAGCGCACTTCACGGATTTTCCAAAACTCGCCCTTAGCGTTCATACTGCATAAATGCACGAAAATAAGAATCAATCATTTAATTGGAACTTAAAATTATTTTACACACATATATTACCATTAAAAATAAATGAATCCACCTTAAGTTGTTTGGTTTATTTGTTTGTATATGGTCGCATTAAATTGTAAGACAAAATAAAGTGCTAAGGGCATTTGCTTCAATAATGAAAAAAAGGCAATGAAACTGACAATGAAACTAGCAAAAACAGTAAGCAATCTAACTGAGAACACATGTTCGCTATAATAAATGCTGCATTTGAAAATTAATTCAAATATACATGCTAGTAATTGTGTGTGGTTACCAAGCACATTTTCATAAAGGGATGTTAAATAATATGTATGTGTATTTAAAGTAAATATAAACACTGCTCACCAACTTTTCCGCATTCTCTTGGAAATTTCTAGAATATAATACTGAAAGACGAGATATCCTTTATGGAAGCATGAATTGTATCGAAATGAATGATATTAATTATATAAACGATAAGTAGCTGCTTAACAAAATAAAATATAAAATACGGCTAACGAGTCACTAAATAGAAATTGTACAGTGTAATCATTTAATTAAATATAATACTATACAATGCAAGTACAAATAAACAATACTAATAGTAATAATACAAGTTGTACTCGTAGTTTCACTATTGAATCAAGCTAGAAGATATTAAAATTTCATATCTGTGATATAGAAACACACATTCGTGACGTACATACAAAAGAATGGAATTGATCGTTCTTGATTACAATCATTTAACAATCAATATGAATGTTATATACATCACATAGTACACATCGATATGTACATGTATCAACGTATCAAATAATAAATAATGCTTCCGAGCGCTTCATGTAACACTCTTAAATGAACATTGAAGATTTACAAATACATAGTTTATCAGTAAGCAAACACTTGGGTCTATGGCTGACATATTTATTAAATTTGGTATTATCTTTTGAAACGCATTTACATATTTTTTTTTTAAATAAACATAACATGAACATTCAATTGGAAAATGGTATTCTGTGTCAATCTTGTTCGGTTTCTTGCATATCAAAAGCAGTCCTTCCTCGTCTTAATGATTTCGATATTGTCTAGTCTCTATCCTTAACGGTAATATTATACATAATAAAATATTTAAAACTGAGAAAAAATATATAAAGGATCGCAAATGAATTCAATCAAGAGTAAGTTCTTAAACCTTGGTCAACAATAAGTAGAAAAACCATCAACAGTTACATAGTGCAAATAAAGACATTAGGTGAAGGGTATATCAATGGTATGCATTGCGGCATGTGAACATAACATCAATAATTTAATTATTACGTAACGCGTGGTCAACTATATACAAGTTCATAAAATTGTCAGGGAATCATCGAGAAAAGCGCATATATAAACAACTTAAAAAATTATCCGTGCTATACATTCACTCTTTTAAGTTTCCTCTCCTGATAACTCTTCTGGTGATTATTATTAATACATTTAAGAATACATTCACTCAATACAATTACATGGAAATGACAAATCAAAGACTATTCTTTCCGAAATACGCAAGTATGTTTACAATACAGTGCAGACTTCCGAGACTATGCATTATGTAGCTATATAGAAACGTATACAGTAATATATATTAATCATAACTGAAAGTTACATACGCCCTGATTACATTTACTGTTCGTGTCCTTCTTTCTTAACAGCCGTCTATTCAGTTAAAAAATTTCACACATTAATTACAAAGTGTCATGATGGACAATTCGGATATTTACCGTTTGAAACATTCATACATTGCATCGTCTTGAAAGTTATTAATTATTGTTTGACATTGACATTTTTAGTCAATACGCCATATTTCATACGTAATTTAGTTATTTCGATATTTATATACACATTTTATAGTTTTGTTGTAAGCGATATTATATCATATGTTTACTTATGATTTCAATTGCTTTCTTCTTGTGACATAATTGCTATGTTTGTTTGAAGGCTTTGATTTTCTTTAATGCATATGTCCAACAATGCTTTGAGAACCCGACCACACTGCTTTTGGTATTTTCTAGTTCGCAAAAATGGAATGATACTTCCCCTTGACTCACCGATTTTGTCATATCTGTTATAAAAGAATTCGAAACGTTTCAGTATTGCGTGCGACTGGGAATTCATTTTAAGATAAAGTTCTTCAATATCAAGATTAAATCGGAGAGACAGAATATTCAAAGAGTTGGAGTCAATTCCAAGCTGATTCTTGTAAAAAATCACTTCTTTTCTTAAAACGTCAATTTCTAATCGTTCATTCTGCACTCTATTTGAGTTTATTGCTGCCATCGCAGCGCATTTGGAAGTATGGCCGATTCTCTGTTTGAGTTGTTTGATTTTTTCATTAACAACTTCGTTGGAAACAACAGACAGGGAAAGTACCAAGGCGGCCCGTTTCTCAAGTTTTACCTTTTCGATAAGCATGCTGGACAACTTTCCAAAATCGAAAGCATTTTCATTGTGGCTGTTAACCAGAAATATATACGGATTCTCTATAGATGCATTTTTGAGGTGTTTTAGGTTTTCATCTTTTATGTTGTCAAGTAAGTTTTGCTCCTCTTCCTTAGTCAACCCACGCCTTTTTCCTTGTTTCATGTTGTGCAGATCGCTATCCACTTGTGTTCTCACAAACATCAAATTTGCGCTTGGGTATTTTTTAACTATTTGTTTTGCCAGCCAAGTATCATTCGTCGTATACCGCTTTGAAGAAACCAGTATGATAAAATCATACTGTTGAAAATTTACCTGTTTTAGATAGGTACTCTGCGGAAAGTTTGGGGTTCCGACTCCGGGTAAGTCCCACAACTCAAGATTCCTATTGTTGGGGTGTGGATACGGTGTTGGTGCAAAGGTTGTTTCAACGCAGCCTGTTTTTGCCGCTCCCTCGTCATCATCTTTAAGATTTCGCAATGCATTGATCAGAGTTGATTTACCTCTGCCAGATTCACCAGTTACTGCGATTTTGATTTTGACATCCTTCCACTCAGTGTTTGTTTTGTCAAGCTTCGTCATTAGTCCTATGAAACCACATTGATGGAGTACTTGCTGATAATCATCGAACTCCTCTTCAGATACCTATGTTAACAAATAATTCAAAATTCATTAACATATTGTAATTCATAAATTAACGGGATATGGACTTTAAATAACTTGTTATAAATACATTTAGAAAATAACAATAAGACTTACGAGGTCCTCAACTCCAATGCAATCACTGCCATCGTCAAAGTCATCTAAGTCTACAAAACAATGACATAATGACATATTAATACAATACGTTAACAGTTACATAAATTGAGAACATACATAAGTCAAAAGATGTATACTGTGTCTGTCGACAGTGTAGAGATGTCGCAGACTGATACCTTTTTAGCATTAATATAATTGTTCCATTTCTAATTATATTAATTAATTATCCCTTTTAATTAGCAGAAATACACGTGTATATACCTGTTTACATTTATATTGTCACCTGACGTATATATACCGCATGAGACAAGAAATGCACTGCATTGTAATATCATATACATAACCATATGCCGTCATATTAGGTAACGCCATTTTTTTGCGTACTTAAAAAAAAGAAAAAGGCAAATACTTTCTTGGACGTTTATAAATTATGGTAAATTATGAAAGATTTTACAGTTATTGTTATGCGAATCATATATGCTTGAGTACAAGGTATGTTACTAAACCGGTTTGAACACAACCAAGGTGTGCCAAATGGCCCGTATTGTTACACCAGCGAAGACATTGTTACTGGAGCTTAAGCCCTCTAGCAACTCTGCCGACGGTGTGCCAGTGGCTACTCGCCACTTGCACACCAAAAGCATGTAATGACCTTTAAAGCAATACTAAGCCGCTCCATGAGTTATCACAAACCGGCACAAACAATATATAAAAAATATATAATTGATATTTCGATGTTCTAATTCTGGAAGTCTAGCTGATGCTGAGAATATTTTGTGGGCTATACAGATCTCTGCTGTTATTGAGTAGTAGTTTGTATTGCAGTAAAGGGAAACCTATCTAATTATTTGTTTAGCTAGAAAGAAATATTATTATATGTATATTCTATTTATAAGTATGTTATATCTGTATGTGACCGAATTATCTGATAAGCTTTGTTTCAGGACCATTTAAGAAACATGTGTGAAATTTCGGCTTAATAAAGAAAGGTTTTACACATTCATGCACACGCGACGAACGAAAGAACGAACCGTCATGTGATATGATCTCTGACTTTCTGCAAGTAAAGCTAAACATGAAATATCATTTAAAAATGTTTATATATGTAAAACAGACACGGTCAGTTGTATTACGTACTAGCGAAACACAACGCACACACACATACCTGTCGTATGGGCGAACGAACTCGACATGAATGGCAGACTCATATGGAAGTCAAAGTCTTTCGCCTGCTTCTCTGAAATAAAAAAGTAATATTCGTTGTGTGGTAATTGTTGAACCTTTTTGTGGTTTATTTTCAACAAAAACAGGTGCACACTACAGATGTGTCCATATGGCATGAAATCCCCCTCTAAATGCCACGGGGCACATAAATGAGTAATGTGTCGCACACAATCTGATAACAACAATATGAATACAGCAATACTCCAAAACTATCAAGAAGGTCTATACATATGGAAGGTTTTTCCCAAGAACAAGCATGCTGCTTGAACAAATCCATGTAGTTGTTTCTTGCATATGCTGTTGAACAAATGTATCGGTCATGATTGTTAATGCTTATTTTAAGTCTCTTCAGAAATATCGCTTCGTTACGTGTAATTGATAAATTCTTTTCAATTGTCTGCATGCTTACTGCCACACTCAAATGTTTATTCATACTAAATTTCGTTTTTTCTATTTACGTTCTTTTTTATCTTTTTCTTTTTGCATTTGACCGTGTTACCTCAAGCGAGCAAGTAGCGGCGTCGTGGATCTTTCTTTTATGTTTATGCGTTATTAGATTAAAGAGAACCAATGAAATATCGAACATTACTATTGACGGGAGACAAAAATTGCAGAATTTCGATAGTTTGCGAAATGTAGACTTGTTTACATCGAAATATCGATAATTTGGTTTGGAATCGTTTTTATATAAAGCGCATCGTTTATTGTCAAAAGATATGACGATGAATCCAAGCAAAAGATCGATGAACATTTATAATAATAAACAAACAGGCAAATGTACATTTGAACCTACAATCAAGTGGCTACTGGGCTACTCGTTTCCTTGAATCCTGGTATGCAAAGCTCGAACATAACAGAACACTATGCGAGATTGCAAAAAATATCTAGTGAGCTCATGATCTTACTTTTTTTCGTTATCTCATGACCTTGCTTCGTATTCTCGCACAATCGCATCATAATCTTTCAACATCTCATCGTGTTTTTTGCATTTTCGAACTTTCCATACCAAGAGTGAGAACACAAAAAACGAGGGCACGATATTCATATTCGATAATGCGGTATTAGGGTCTCGCGTTCTCGCATCATGATCTGGTTTCATCACATCGTAATATTGAAATTTAAGGTCGTCAATTCGAAATCATGATGCGGTAATACGATGCCAGATCGAGATATTAATATCACAATAGACAAGATCGAGAATGCAAAAGCACAATGCATGGGCATGATATTGCGAGATAGCGATATTTATTTCTCGTTCTCACGCTTGTAATCTAACGGTCGTCATTGTGAAATAGCGGATGGTCCTTAAAGCGGGACTGTACGATTTTGTCAAATATTTATGAATTTTTATAAAATGTATTAAAAATTAGTATACATATATTTCAATATAAATTAAAATAAAAGTTAAGAAGAACATGTGTCGAAAAATGCGAAATAAGCCAGATATTTAAATCAAAAATTGAAATTGGCTTCCAGCCGAATTCGCCAGCATATATAAAATACATGTACAATGTGAATCTAAATTTAGTTTTAGTGCAGATTCGTTCATACGACACAAAGACACAATTTTGTTTCCTTACAAATACGAGTAAAAGTGTCGGCATCGGCTTTAACCAGCGCTAACTTGTCTTTGCTGCATTTTATGAAATTCGTCTTCAAAGTATAATTTTTATTGCCTATTTTGAGTCATCGTAACATAATTTAATCAATATATTAAAATTTAACACATGTAAAAATCGTAAAGTCCCGCTTTAAGAAAATTTGTATCATTCTCGAAAGTAATTAGTGCGGTTCTAAGTCCTGAACCGTAATTTACTCGCCAAATTCAACACAATATCTCTTGTCGATTCCTATAAATATATATCATTTGTGATTGGCAGGCAGAGACTGACGTATGGACGCACTGACATACAAACGTATTAACCTAACAATACATCAATTTGATTGGGCACACTGATTTCGTCTTATGGTTGTGTATACCTTCCGCATAGCGAGGGTTGTTTTGTTTCGACAAAACAAGCTAAATAAGCCAAGAAAAATGTTTGGACTTATAAAGTCCCGAGCTACTGCATGTCGAGCTTTCTGGTTCGTTGTTTTATATGAAAACATAATAGAAATTCTCAAGTGGCATTTAATTAACATGTCGCTTCATGCCTTTCAACATACTTGGTGCTTATTTCTTTGTGTAATAGCTAGTCTAATTACTAGTGTAGGGTTATAATACAAACACTAGAAAGCGATAATAACTTGAGTAAACATTATAGTAAATGGAGGCGTTTTCATTCAACCCAAGAATAGTTGATTTCTATTAACATAGTTACGACAGATACAATAAGGCCAATTGTATGAACCACCAAGTGATGTAAAGATGCACACTTGCGCATGGAAGTATCAGTATGTTGTGTAACAAATAGCACAATTAAAAAAGCATTTGTCATTTACCAACATGCAAGAAATGTGCATTTATCAATAAGCAAATTGCAATTGTCATTAAGCAACATGCATGAACTGGCGGACATTACCTTCCATATTTACAATGTACAATGGATGTGTGCGGAATTCATCTATCTATCTTGAACCTTCCGGAGATTAATTAAAACTAAATCTATATTTTCAGACGCATTTACATATGTTTGATTAACTGATGACACGTACTGGTTATAGTCTCAGGCAACGGACTCGAGAGCGTTTATATAAGCCTACGGCTTTCGATGCAATCGAGCTAAAATGAATAGGTTTAAACTAACTGATGACACACGTTTAAGCGATCTATCAATCTTATGACATTTTAAACACGGCTCCGATGTCGGGCTTGAAGCACGCCGATGTTATAGTAACGTCACTTCTAAGTTATTACAGTAAAACGATGATTTACGGTAACCGTTCGTCAGATCGTCATGGGCACATGGAAGTTACGTCCAGACGTATCGTCAGTAGGTTTCGCGCTAAATTTCTGTTATCTTGGACTTTTTTGAGAGTTTTTAAAATGTATAACTAAATTGTTTTCGTTAAGTTGCAAAATGGGTTACATTTGGATAACATGGATAACATTATTAATAATGGATAACATTATTTCTTGTGCTGCTGATAAGCACATTGAATGAATAAAACTTCGTTTTGAGAAGAGAATTCCGCGATTTCATTGAACATCCAACGTATGCAATGTATCTAAGTGATCTTCCAAATTTTACTTATTTAAACAATACAAAATTGCATTAACTTATAAGCACAATACCAAATTAAGTGTGGTATGTTTTCAATGGAAAAGTTTGTTTAATAAGTGCAAAAAAGATTAATGACATACAAGTGGACTATTTTTTTTCAAATACTAATAAATGCAATAATCGTTTATTTTATTTACATGTGATGTCCTATTTCAAGTTTATAGTTGACAATACAGTAAAAAGTAGATATACATAGGCCAATCCAATCATAACTTCGAGCGTTAGTTTCACACATTCAGACCATGTAAGACATCTAGCAATAAAGGAACACTTTCTGTTATTAAAAATGCATATGTCATTTGTAAACAAATGAATGAACAAAAAAAAAATCGAAACTTGCACCGTGGATTGTCAAGTAACTACACTTGATTATTTACCAGCTGGGTGAGCTGCAGCTGTTTCTCCTTCGATAATCTCCACGTAATTAGCAGGGATAAGGCCTCGTTTGCCGTTCAGTTCTGCCATCCACCAGGTGTCATAGTCCTGCAGCAGAATAATGTGTTTATGTCGACGTTGTGTAAGTGATCCGTATGAAATTGTTCAAAACGTATATCGATATGCACACGAGTCATACTACACCCATTTTTAGATTTAGAAGTATTTAACCATGCTTACAGAACAAGTAAACTGGGACAATTATACAGCATAAGCGCATACAGTTGTTTATAGAGGTGAAGTGGCGTATAAATGGGCACAATTTAGGGATTGGCAACCAGCTGTGTAGTGATCCTGACTAGTTGATAAATAATACACTGCTGCAGAGCAAACAGCAATTTGCTTTAGACCGCTAAGACAAACGAATGCAAATAATTGGACTAGAAAATGAGCCTGTATGGTCGACCAATACATGAATCTGCATACGTCGTGTTTGGGACAGCAATGCTGATTGAGGGCGCCATCATAATA
>VMBQ01004475.1:9617-28222 GCA_007657795.1 Dreissena rostriformis
TTTTTTTTCTATCATATACAGAATTCTATTCTCCTAAGCAAGATGTTATTTTTAAAACTGAACTCCAAATATAAACGCTACAAATCGGTATAAAGTACGAACATGTCAACCGTAAATCTAGATTCTAAAACTCCAAAACGGTATGATATTTGCAAAAGTTAAAGTTATAACTCGCCGGGCTGCCGAAATCAGAAGAAAAACTTAATATATATTTATATATCTGAAAACTACGTTACGTAAGCTTTCTAATGATATATAATTTGTCAAAATCGGCCTAGAAATGAAACTATAATTTAACAAAAGACGTGAGTGGGTACATCAAATTTATAACCTCGGCGCTTCGATAAAAGATCGATAGTTACGACACGGTCACGTGACTTAGACGCGACAAGATATTTGGCGTAACGGTCCCGTTTCTTATCCGTGTAATCTAGAATCCGTGAAAGAAGCAATACCATATGGTACATGTCAAGAACAGTTTGAAAACATATGTTTAAACACGTGAGCGTGCATCGGAAAGCAAATTATCTTCACCTTTAATGTGCTTAATCTTTAAAGTGTCTTTTGTAACATCAATCTCCATATTAGCAATCTTTGATTTTCGATTTTGAGTTTATGAAGGAAACTTAGAGGATTATGATCGCTAAAATCCACAGTTGGTAATAGCAATGAAGTTAAATAAGTTTTTTACTGCAAGTAGAGTAATTTCTTCGATGTTTGATAAATCTCTTAGAACAATAACAAACAGGGTGATCAACACCACCATCGACTTTCTGAATTAAGACGGCACCAGCACCGATATCAGTTTCATTGACAGCTTGCTGTAAAAAAAATTAAATCAGGTGCAATCAAAACTGGTGAGCTCTTGAGTATGGTTGTAAGTTTATCAACTGCATCTTGGCATTCATAGCTCCAAATAAACTGTTCACCTTTCCTTAACAAGTTTTTTTAAGGGCTCTGTTATTACAGAACAATCATTTCAAAATGTCCTTAATAGCCAGCCCTACCAAGAAAAATAATAAATTGTGTTTTACATCACGGATGAGGAAACTCAGAACAAGCTTGAACCATAACATCTTTTGGTTTAAATTGACCCTGTCCCACAATATGTACTTAGAACGAGCATGTCAAAATTCATTTTTTGCAAGGTTGATTGTCAATTTTGAGTCACTGAGATGTTTGAAGAATGCTTAAATTTTCTGTAGATGATCTTCAAATGTGTATGCGTATATGATAACGTCGTCGATGTATGCATCACAGGCTTGTAGACCAGATATCACAATACGTACCCGTCTTTGAAACGTCTCTGGTGAATTTGTCATTCCAAACGACAGGACCTTCTATTGGTATAGCCCATCTTGAGTGACTAATGCCGATACTTCCTTCGCATGATAAAGATAAGATAAGATAAGCTTTATTTAAAGTCGGCAAGATCTGTAAGCAGTACTTGCCAACAACTTTGTAATATATCAAATTTGGTAACGAACTTGGCTTTCCCAATTTTGTCGTCAATTCTTGGAATAGGCAATGAGTCCGTTTTGGTTACAGAATTACCTTTCTGTTGTCTGTGCACATTCTGTAAGTTCCATTTGATTTAGCCACAATTAAACGAGGTGAGCTGTACTCCCTTTAACTTGGTTGAAATGAAGTCATTGTCCAAAAGATATTTCACTTCTCTCTTCGCTTACGTGCTTTCGTTTCAAGGGATTCATTCTGAATGGATGTTGTTTGATAGGATTTGAAATGTTTAGGATAACATCATGCTATAGTGTAACAGTTCAAGTGGGCATGTTTCAAATTCATTTAGTAGCTATTCCAGTTCATCTCATAGTGACGGCCCAAGATGACCAAGTTTCTGGTGTAGGTTTTTCAACATGTTGGAGTTTTCAAGTCTCAATGGACCAAGATCAATAGTTTCTGATTTAAAATTCAACATGCTATCACAATCTTCGGAATCTGAATTATCACTACACATTTTATGTGGGTCGGAGTTTACAACAGAAACTGGTTACAGAGTTATGCTATCTCTGTCAATGTACTTTTTAAAATATATTAATATGACATATTTGTTTTTGTTCACGCCTCCCTTGAGTGTTAATTATATAATTAAGAATACTGACGTTTTTATCAATAGTAAATGGACCAGAATACCTAGCTTAAAATGGTTTACCAGTTAAAGGCAAAAGAGCAGGGGCTATATCGCCAGGCTCAAAACTTTTATCCTGAGTTTTTAAATCATAATTCTCTTTCACTTTGCCCTAGGCATGTTTAAGTCTTGAGCGGGCAATGTCGGTAGGTGAAGTAAATTTAGCTGCGAGTCATCTGGTAAATATTTCTCTTTTAATATTTTTAACCGCCCCCGGACAGTATGACCAAAAAATATGTTCAAAGTGCTAGTATTTGGCCACTTATAATGTGTGACAAGATCGAGCAAATTAGTATTCTTGGCGAAATTCAACTCTTCCTTGGAAGGCAAAGCTCCACATTTTTCAAAATTGAAAAACATTCTTGTTTTTGCTGGTTTCAATTACAAAGCTTTATTTATTTAAAGATAGCAAGATTTATATTAAAGTGTTTTAAATATAAGCAACAATGCTAGTTTAATGTCATTCTTTACCCGGAAGAGCCCCCAATTATGTTACGTGACCGTTACAACGAAAAGAATCCAGCCACAAACCAACTAGTGATATATATAAGGTTTATTAACAATAAGTATTATAAACTAGTCCAAAAGAATAAACTATCCAGAATGTCCAGTTTTAATCTCCAAACACAATTTCAGAACTATAATGAGCACTGATGAAAGTTTGCAATTATTCCCCAACAAACTCTTTTAAAAATAATCAAACTGAGAATGTACAAATGTCGATGATATATGAACGAATGAATGAATCCGTCAATAAATGGGTGAGCAAATGAATGAAAAATTGGCCTTAATATATAACTGAATAAGCTCATAGAAAGGTATTTATAATTCCATTTTTTGTCTATTCTAAACAACACCAAAATGATCTGGTTGAGAACATTCTAGAAACTTCTAGAGTATTCCTACGTATACACAAGAAATCAATACTTTCGCTGTTACATAGTATACACGTCACACGAAAGTGTACAATGCAATTAATTTAGAAATCTCGTTTGTCCTCTCCATCGTCATCATGTACATAGACTTACATCACAATATCATGCTAGAAACCAATCCATTCGTGACATATACTACGTCTCAGTTTAAGGAGGCGCAAGCTCGTTGACTTGTGCTCAAATATGTATTTAAGGGACGGTGGCATGTGCAGACGTGTTAACTAATTTGCACTAGCAGACGACTTTATATAAGTATCAATAAATTGTAGATTGCAATTTGTATAAGGTATTTTGTATAAACCCTTGGAGAGAAACGGTGACATTAGGAGAAATTGCTCGTCTTCTCTTTGTGTCACAAGGTTTTCAAATGTTGTCTGCCACAAGACACAAACNAGCAGACGACTTTATATAAGTATCATTAAATTGTAGATTGCAATTAATATAGGGTATTTTGTATAAGCCATTGGAAAGAAAATAGTGACATTGCTCGTTTTCTCTTTGTGTCACAAGGTTTTCAAATGTTGTCTGCCACAAGACACAAAAATGTGTCCTCAGGCACTATAGATTTAATGCAAATACCTTCAGGGGACGTACTATGGCGCAGGTGAAGGAGGGGCGTGTTCTCTGAATCCCGATCGGGGCCTACCGCCTGTTGCCAAGCACGTGGACAAACTCGTCGCCTTGAATAACCCACAGTTTTTCGGCTCGTCAAGTTGCGGACTCTGTGTCAGGGTAAGTTCATGGTTCGTCTCGTTCGAAAAGGCCGTAACTGCAGCTTATTACAAACAGTTATTACTGTCTTTTCGAGCGAGGCCGACGACGAAATGTGTGCTTTGAATACTGACATTTGGCTATATAAAGTTTACAATCTCAATTCAGATACTAACTCATACTACAGCATTTGAGTTGAGCATTTTGTCGGTTTCATTCTAACAGGGCGTAAGTCTAGTTTGTGATAAGCAGGTGTCATGTCCTATTCGCTCCAAAACGACCGTTAATTGTGGCGTCATAGCTGGTACTTACTAGCCAGAAGCCTTACAATAGACAAGACTTTATTTAAAAATATGAAAGTAAACTTTAAATTTTTGAAATTGTTTGTATGCCCTTTTTAACATTATTTCAGTAATATCAAGGCAGTAAATGCACCTTTCCATGCTCCAAGTATTTTTAAGACGTGGAAAATGTCGCGTTGGATATGTATATAAAAGAATATTGTATACTGTTTTGGAACGGCATTCACATGACGTTTCANAGGTTCCTTCACAACCTACGTCATAAATGTGTGTCCTGAATGCCATGCTGGTATGTACAGCTGTATAAAACCTTTATTATGCTCAATTTTGTTGAGACTTATATATAAGCTAAAATACATGAATATGGAACGTATTCTCACATTTTGGTCACAATTACAGCCTTATTTATTAACTTTTGAAATCAATAAAACGTTTGATCAAGCCGAGAAGTATATTTCAAATATACCTATTGAGAGTTCAAAACCGAAGGTGTTGAAAGACGTTTTATTTTGTCAAAGTTACAGGCTGTTTCGTCGTACCGGAGAGAGTCATTTCCCTTGCCATATACATATACAGTGTATATTGTCATTTACATTTAGTTTCCCTCTGATTGCAATGGGCGGAAGTTAAGTACTTATAGAACAAAATCTACGAAAACGATCTTTCAAGTTCGCATGCTTTAGGAAAATAATAAAAAGCACAACGATCAAGATCACGAGCAAAATATCGTCGTTCTCGAACGAAGAGGACGTAATTGCAGCTTGTTACAAGCTTTAGTCTCGTCCCTTTCGGACGAGACTGACGACGCGCTGCTGAATATATAGACTAGCCTGAAGGGTTAACGGAAACGATATAAGTACCAAACTGCCTGTGCATATATAACTTTTATTTATGTTGTGCCTGCAGGCGCATTTCTGCGTCTTGCAGCAGACGACGTTTGAAATTCTATTGACGATAGGAGACAGTGCTCATGATGAACACTTTCTCTTTTTGTCTCGATGTGTTCGTTTGGAAATGGATTAAAAAGCTTTTTTCGACTGCGGTCCTTTGTCCATGTTTATATATCAGGTTCGGTTGACCTTGCCGAGAATGGTGATGGTCGATGGAAGGTCGATATCAGGGCCATCCAGTGCCCGGTCGGAGACTCGAAAATAGAATACAGACTAGAGGGCAGCAATGATTGGTACATCAAGTTACAGGTTCGAAACGACAGGTCAGTGGTGATGCTATAACTTTGTTCCTATCCCTACAAAGCTTTAGAAAGTACAGGGGAAACTCGAATGTTGAGTTTAAGCTTAAGTAACAAATATTTGCTCTTTTATCCTAAACCGTGTGTTTTAGTAACTAAGCGCTCCAATAAGAAAAGTATGTCTTGAAAGCATCAGCAGGCGACAATTATAAATTATGGACAATGATAATAATATTATAAAATTGAGAAGAAAAAAATATGGCAAAAGGAGAAATTACATTTTACAAGCATGTCCACTCTACGCAATGGTTTCTTAAGCATTTAACTGCAAATGTATTCAAACGAGTATATTTTGAGTAAAGGATAGAGCGTCCGTTTCAACAGTTCTCTCGTATTGTATATCTCTGCCATATTAACAGATGACTGTTTTGGGACTTGCGGCAGAAAAATTAAGAAAATAAACAGTGTGCAAATAATTGCTCAAGGAAATAGACTCCTCCATTTGTCAGAGTGCTTTATATGACTAATTAAACTGATTGATATTAAGCCTTAAACGATAAACGTATCTTTAACAATTTCAACGAAAATCGTTTGGTCAAATTTGTTCCACATATAAATGAGATAAGGGACCAAACATAACTAGGATGTATCACCCAAACCACGCAATTGACTATGTTATATGAAGCCTTCGCTTCCATCAAATAATCTTCGTCTGCGACAGTGTTAATTGGAAATTGTCTGATTATCTGGAACTCTTCTGATATGTAACCCTTTACCGTACGACACATTTCGAACCGTCACAAATGCAATGAGGCTAGTGCCGACAATCAAGATTGTGATAGAATAAGAATAATAAGAATAATACCCATTGAATGCGGTACCCATTTTTTACGAAGCAATGATATTTAACCTTACTTTTATCCATGAGGCAAAAAATAAGCTTTTTCTATAAAAATATAAATGCAGAAGTGTAAATCTTTATATTTTAGTTAACGGAGAGTAAACTCAGAGTTTATTTAATCAATTATGCTATCTTACAAATCAATTTTCGAGTAACATTAATAGTGACCAATCGAACCCCAAGATTTTTAGGATCTCATGTGGATTGTGGTTGCAATATTTTGACATTAATCTCCTCAAAATTAAAGGGTCCTTCAAATACTTTATTGCTTGGAAATCAGTTAGAATTCACAAAAATAAAAATAGCGACATGTTTTGCAATGCGACAATCTGAAATTGTGTCATTTCAAAAGAAAACTAGACGATGTGGTACTAGAATCAGAGCTCCTGACGAGGGAAGTATTTCCACAGCTATTTTTTAGATTTTTAAAACCCTATGTTGCGGATACTCATTAGAATCGTCTCCAGACGCGGTTCTAANTATGTGTCGTGTTCTGAGAAAACTGGGCATAATGCTTGTGCGTAAATTGTCATCCCAGATTAGCCTGTGCAGTCCGCACAGGCTAATCAGGGACGACAATTTCCGCTTTTATGGAATTTTTGGTTTAAATGATGTCTCTTCTTATCAAAAATCCAATTAAGGCGGAAAGTGTCGTCCCTGATTAGCCTGTGCGGACTGCACAGGCTAATCTGGGACGACACTTTCCGCACATGCATTATGCCCAGTTTTCTCAGAACACGACACATTACTGGCCATGATCGGTGGGCGTTTGTGTATTCAACATAAAAATATCATTAGGAAACGAAAGATATCTGTTCATGAGTCAATTTGACTGCTACAGGTATTTTAAGTTGCCAACCTTCTGATTTCTCAACGAAATTTATTTTAACATTGAACAATTGGTCTATTTATCCTCGATTGAACAAACATGGTATGGCGTCTTATATTAAGAAAAATGTGTAGTAAGAAAAGGAGACTGAACAATTGCACATATTAGCCATCCTGTGTTATGCACAATGCTTTCTAGATTTACGCAGCTTGAAATAAAAATGTCATTAATCCTGATCTGAAAATGTCATCTGTTCCCGCCTTCAATTCAGACACATTGACCCATCGAATAAGGTCAAGGATGAGTATAGGTCTAATATGTTTACTTCACAATACAATTACCATCGCATTCCAACAAACTCAAACGCATTTCATAACTCAGTAGGAAGTTTCTGTCCTATATATCCTCGGTCTTAACAAGCTGGAGTTACGTCCTTTCCTTATCGATCGAGACTGACGATACATATCTTAATTGAAGTATAATCTGAACTGTTTTGAAAAAGGCACTCTAAGAAGACCGCATCGTCTTTTCTATTGACCTAGACATCGTATCTGTCAGCTTGTCCTACACGATGAATTGTAAGCAGTGTGGGAATTCATACGCTCGGCTTCAGCCTTGTTACGAGTACATCTATCGATGATATTTCGTCGATTTTCCTCAAAAGGTTTTAACTTCAGCTTTTCACAAGCTGAAGTTTCGTTCTATTTGAAAACCATCAACGCAATATATTACTGTTTGGTTGCTCATGCCTTTTACTTTTGAAATAAGTCTACAAATAAAGTCTTGTTCGAAAAGGACACACCTCAAGCTTTTGACAAGCTGTTAGTATGTAATATTCGATCGAGACACATCTCAAGCTTTTGACAAGTTGTTAGTATGTAATATTCGATCGAGACACACCTCAAGCTTTTGACAAGCTGTTAGTATGTAATATTCGATCGAGACACACCTCAAGCTTTTGACAAGCTGTTTTTATGTAATATTCGATTGAGACACACCTCAAGCTTTTGACAAGCTGTTAGTATGTAATATTCGATCGAGACGGACGAAATATTCGAATCGGTTTTTATAAATATAAAAAAATAATGGTCTTTCGTAATTTCTCCTCAAGAACGGCGTAACTTCATTGTTTTGTGTATGCAAATAATAATAACTTTATATAAAGTGACTGCTAGGCCAGATGATGACGGGTTTCTAAAACCATTTTTTTCTCTGTGTAAAATGCTGTAAATGTCACCATGTCACAATAATAACAAAATTGTATCTTATCTTGTAACGAGCTGAAATTACGTCCTTTTTGAAGAAATACTTAAGATGCCTTTCTGCTTATCATTTCGTTTAAGGTTTCCAAGGCGTTTTCCGTGGTACCGGTGTGCAGTACCCTCTGGACCCAAATCTTCCTCACTAAAGGACCGCCGCATGATTTTGTACAATTATATTTAATATATCTAAAAATATATATATATATCTTATATCTCAATCGCTTATGTCTGTTACATTATAAGAATATAATCTGAGTCTGTTATGTCTATTTCATTCTAAATTTCAGTCGCCTATGGCTGTTATTTTATAGACATTAAATCTCAGTCGCTTATGTTTTAAATCATATAAAATAAAGCTGAGTCGCTTATGTCTATTACGTTGGAAATAAATACATGTATATGTAAAAGAAAAAAATAATAAAACAAAACTAGGTGTCAATTATCTAACTTAAACATACGATATTTCATCGGGTTTAGAGACACTAAATCTTTTTAGAATGCACAGCGCGAGGATAGTTGTTAATTGACTTCCTTTTTCGGTGACACATAAACAGACATTAAGTACGAACAAGGAAACAAATGGTATATAATATTCTCTGCCGCACACAAGTATTTTTTGTTGTTTATTTTACAAGCATATCTTCGGTCACGATGGAAAATAACGTCATTCAGCTTTTGGAAAACTGAAGTAACATTATTTTCCATCGCGACCGACCAACGATATGTCACGCAAACAACAATGATCCGTCTGTCCATTTTATATTTAAGTAACATAATAAATATAATATTTTTTGTGAAAGTAGAAAAAAATATTTTGTCCGTCGATGTTTTTGGAATTGAATTAACAATACATTTAAAACGAATTGCAGACATTTTATAAAGTGTGTTCCCATAGTCATTTTTATAAGCTCCACCAGTGCGTGTGAATATTCAAAACCGTTTCGAATATAAAGCCTTTTAACATAATACAAAGTACGTGCATATCCTTCGAAACAAATTAACATTGTTTTCAAGTAATATGCGAATAAAAGTTTAATTAGATATTAAAGGTATTTGTTTTGGGACAAAACAATATATAGGTTGATCATGATTATTTAATTTTAATAAAAAATCTCATGAAACAAAACATTTTTAAAATGAGAAATGAGGGTGGCATGTTGAGTTTTAATAATTGTGTCACTCTTTTCCAAATAAGGTTAAAATTAGAAAAAGAAATTTACCTTATAAAAGACTAATTACCATCATATAACCGTAAATGGAACACATTTGTATTGTATCAAAACTCATAAACAAGGAAATTAAAATTGCTTAACAAAATCGATAATAGCTCAAAGCCAATCGCGTTCTCTCCCTTTCTTCCATCAATATTGTTTGTTTCCAGCTATTTTCAAAGGAAATGAAAACAAAATAATACAAGGTGCATGAAATAATATAATTTTATGCTTATATAGAGAATAATAGGTTAGTGTTGATTATATATCAGGTTTATCATGCGAGGCTTAGAAAACAAAAAGCACGAGTGCTTTTTCGTGTTCGTGCCGAGCATAATAAACCTGATCTATAATCAACACCAACCCATTATTCTATTTATCACACTTTTTATTCAGTAAACCTTTTTATTTGTTTAACCGGATAACTTTGTTTGATTTATGACGTCATTTGTCGAAAAAATGACGTCATTCCGTGCTGTGGTTTATAGCAGAAATTTAATCAACCGAATTCGCTGTAAAAGTGGGATAAATAATAATTATAGCGTTTATGATAATACCTGTTTCAGATATTTGATTGTTATATGAGTTATATCATGACCTGCACTGTGTATAATGAAAACTGAATAAAACAAATAATAAAAAAAATGGATGGCTTTTCAGATAAATTTGTTGTTGTTGTTGTTGTTGTTAAAATGAAAGAAATATATGAAAGGGAAAGACAAATTGATGGGAAATGATAAATTGCAAATTATGAGAAATATAATAATTATGTGAAAGGAAGATATTACTCATCATGAGCAATGTCCCTATTTCTCATTTTTTAAACGTCATCAGCAGCAGACACTTTTCATGTTAGCTTTAAGAATTAAAGCTCTGCGCTCAATGCGACAAGTGATGACAACAGCTTTATTTAACCCTACCATGTTTGAAGAAATGTGTCGTGTTCTGAGAAAACTGGGCATAATACATGTGCGTAAATTGTCATCCCAGATTAGCCTGTGCAGTTCGCACAGGCTAATCAGGGACGACAATTTCCGCTTTTATGGAATTTTTCGTTCAAATGATGTATCTTCTTAACGAAAATCCAGTTTAGGTGGAAAGTGTCGTCCCGGATAAGCCTCTGCGGACTGCACAGGCTTATCTTGGACGACACTTTCCGCACATGCATTATGCCCAGTTTTCTCAGAATACGACACAAATATGCAGCAGACGATTTTGAAATCAGCGCAACAAAAGAAGCAAAATCTTTATGAAAAGCTGCTTTCTCATAAACTTGAAGTTGAAAATCTTAAGACAAAATGGAACTGTGCTAATCCTGAGCAAATACTCCTTTTGTCTCTCTATGTTTTCAAACGTCGTCTGCTGAAAATGAGTAAAGAGGTGGGCTGTTTTAGGAAAAAGGTTAACGCATTCAAACCAGTGGTACATTTGCAGCAGACGACGATAATCACATTTTTTTAAATCTTATATATTAATTGCTTCTGAAAATATTGTCACAAAAAGGAAATTACTATTCATGAACAATTACTAATTTTCAATGATGTTTAAAATCGTCAGTCTCGATCGAAAAAGTCAGAAGTGCAGCTTATGACAAGCTGCACTTACGTATGTTTCGATCGAGACCGATTAAATGTCGTTTGCTATTTGAAAAGAACACAAAATGGCGTGTGTACCACCGAAATCAGTGAAAGCTCGGTCATGGTTACTTGTGCTCTGACATTTTGTCCGAATCGTTAGGTATGGTTTCAGTGACTGGCCGCCGAGCCTCAATGGTTCAGTTGATAGCGAGTCCGACTTCGTATAGAAAGGTCATGAGTTCGGACACCGGCTAGGCCATTATTCTTTCGGACGATAAATGAAGTCAGTTTGACGGGATTTACTCGTCTCTCGCCACTGAACAATTGTGTTCACATTGGAAATCAGTGAGTGAGGACAGTGCCTTGGAAAGAGTAATGTTTAGTTCTGGTGTTGAAATACCAGGAGCATGGATAGGTGCACTAACCGCCGTGATATAACTGAAATAATGTTGAAAACGGCGTATGACCCGAATACAATCCAAAACAGCGAATGGCCGCAACAACGAGCCATAAGTACATGAATAGTCGATTTCATTTTCAATAGAACGTTACTTCAGCCCGTGAAAGCTAAAGTTACAACAGTGGAATCTCGATATATCGAAGTTCAATAAAATAGATAATATTTCGAGATCACATACATTCGAGTTATTCGATTTCTTACATGATCACTTTCTGTAGTTCAAGCTTGATGCAGGTTGAAAACAATGCTGACATCTCCAGTAGGAGCTTTAGGCATTGCTTTCAACCTGCATAAGGCTGTTTTACGCAGTGGTCGAGTTGAAAATAAAAAATCAACTATGCATTTACAATTAAAGAGAGATTAAAACTTTGTCAGACTTTGAAATAACGAGATAAAGTAGTAGTGTGAAATTAAAGCAACGAATGTCTAAGCCAACGCGAAACAATAAGGGACAGTACGTGTTCCCTTTCCTATACAAGTAAACATGTATAGAACTAAATTCCCATGATTCACTCTAAACAGATATTTGCCTGTCAGGATACTATTAATTAGGCGAATAATTATTAAGCACCATGTTTATGTAAATACGTGTAAATTGAAAGTCTCGCGAGATAGAGCATGGTCTTATTGATGCAAAAAAGCATTCGGATATATAACACCTTCGCGTTGTTGTAAAGGAATACGAAGATCGGCCAGTGTAGTTTACACTGTTTTTCGTGGAGATCAAGTCAGGTTGATAGCTCGAATGCTATGTCTAATTTCATTCTTTGTTTTACAATGTGCGTTTGACTTTGTTGCTACTGAATGTTACTAGCTGTTAATAACTGCGTGGATCTTTAGTAATTCTCAACTTGATAGCTATTGTGTTTTTGATTTAGAATTAGTCATCATTGCTGCATACATCGCAATTTTAAATATTTCACATTGCAAAAAAAGGAACCGCTATTTAAAAAAGAATTTCCAGCGCAAATTATATACGGGAGATCACTCTGAATACCAAAATCAGAGCTTCGGTATTTTCCGTGATTACATAGTGAGCGAGTGGACATTTCCCCGTTTACATCATGCCTATTATTTTGATGGAAATGTTTTAATTCCCACTCTCGACACCTTATTCATAAGCTCTAATTATAATGATTTATATCCGCTACAACATAACTTAAAAGCTTTAAACGTCTCCTTATACAACATGCATATCTCATTGCATTTGAACTGGTTTGAATTTAACATAACGTCAACGGTAGTTCAGTTATATTGCTATGCCCGGCTTATGAGTGATGAAGGAAGACCCTCGTAATTAACAATTAAACCAAGTACTTGGGTGGGACGGTGGTCCAGGGATATAGCCTCGGCTAAGGAATATGAAAGTTATGGGTCTAATCCCGTGATAAGCGGGGACTGCCAACCCCTTTTCTAGTATCACAGGCGGCTATGTTTCACAGATGTATATCTAGGTCAACAAAAACTGGCATACTACATATAGTAAGAGTCAGTAGCGGATACAAGGAAATCCGGGTGCGATACCCTAGCTCTTTCTATGAAAGAACCACTTGGTTCTTCATCGTGCTCGGTGTAAAGCACCGATACACGGAGGCTACCTGCTTGGTTTCTTACCAGTTCACCTCTAGTTCAATCGGAAAAACTGAAAAGTGTATCTTAAAACCCCACTTTCCAGTCCGGGATTCGATCTTTGGACCTTTGGATAGGCAGTCAAGCGTGTTATCAATTAACCACCATGCCAACGATCATAAATACACGAGTACCTGATATACTCGTCTTAACACATCTGTAGAAAAAGACTTAAGAAAAAATCTTGACAAAGGAATAAAGGCATATAAAAAGTAATTTCTGGCTTTGTCACAATGTTCTTTTTTATCTAGTTTCATTCTAAAAAATTAATTTTTTATGATAAGCATTTGTTGTCTGCTGATGCTCTCAATTAGGACAAGTCTCAAATTACAACATGGGGTAATGAGCTAACTCAAAGATAGTCACTTTAACAACAGTAGCAGATGAGAAACAAAACCATTGGGGTAAAAAAGGTTATTGTTTGCAACAAGCACACAGTTTCTACTTTTGATGTGATGTTTACAAACCCTTGTAAAGAAAAATATTTTGAAAATAAGGGAAAGTAGACTGGGGGCAGAATACTTTGTAAAAACATTTTAATCCTTTGCCTATTACACATTCCTTTTCAGCAGACACAATTTCAAAAACTTAAGTTAATGGAGAGTTCCATCATCAATTAACGAGGCGACTCTCCATATGTCTCAAAGTTTTCAACTTCAATTTGAAAACTAAATACTAAATACTTCTCTTTTTTAGATGTTTTCAAAGTTGCATGCTGCAATTTTGTAAAACAGGGAAAGGGTTAAAAGACAAATAATAAGAAATAAAACAACTAAGAATTAAAGTTATTCTAATGTGCAGTGTATAAGGAATTGAACAATTTGGTGATTAAACCTTTACCAAACAATAACAAGATTTTACGGGTTTGTTGCAGACGACTCTTGAAATAATTGTGGGAAATCGTCTGCAACCTCTTTCAATTTGGGACAGTTCAAAATATGTCGTTTAGTTAAGAGTTAAAACTATATACCTGTTTGATTTTTTTTGTTGAAAGGGAGTCTCTCAGCGAAAATTAAGATAAGGTGGAAAGTGTTGCCCCTGATTAGCCAGTGCAGTCTGCACAGCCTTATCTTGGTCAACCTTATGCACATGCATTAAACCACCTTTTACCAGAGCGAGGCTCACGTATTTATTAAATGATTGGTTAAGTCTCTTCACATAAAATCTTTTCAGAAACATTCAGTAAAACATGTTTATTTAATAGCAGGCGTAGCAAAATCAGTAGTAAATTCATATTACTAAGACATTCCACCGCAATAATCTCGATATTCAAAATGCTCGGCCCAATTTTGCCCCTCATCAAATTATTTATCAGTCCGAAGACTTTTAACATGTAAGACAACACTTTTGAGGACAGAAACACAATATGAATTTATAGAATAGTGTATACAGCTTTTCAAAATAGCTTAGCATAGATTCGTAAACTTAACTTTATTTTTATTATTGCAATAAATGTATATCCCATTTACCGTCTATACTGAACATCAACTGAGTTTTTTTAAGAAAAGTGACGACCCAGTAACGTTTTAATATAACTTGAGGTGTGAACGTACACGTTGCATTTAACCCCAATTATATACAAAAAGTGTTTTATATTGAAATTTACGTCACATATATTAAAATACAGTGAATTATGTCTAAACCGAACAGATTCGAGACAGTGGAAATTGAGATCTGAATCTTAAATGGTAGTCATTTAAATATGTGGCTCATCAGATGAGAAATTTAGATGCCGAAAGATAACGGAGCCAGTAAATATTATTTNTCAGGGAGTCCAGGACTTATATGTTGGAGCTTTCTACAAGCCTCCATCCAATACAGCCCCTGAATACCTTGATTTACTGGACACCTGCCTCTCCCGAATACCAAGAGGAGCTCACGCAGACATAGATTGGGAAAATGAGCGTCCAAAGCCATAGGCCACAAACATGAAGCAGTGCCAACAGCTCATTGACATTTCCAAAAACGCCTTCCTTGTCCAGACTGTTGATAAACCCACAAGAACCACCGAGTACACGGAAAACTTGCTTGAACTCTTCTTCTCCAACAACCAATCACTCATAAATCGCTGCGAAGTACTGCCTGACATAGCGGATCATGATGCCATCTTTATAGAGTCCAGTCTTTGGCCAATGAGAGTTCGTAAGACTCCAAGGAAAGTGCACCTGTACAAGATAGCCGACTTTGACGGGCTCAGAGATGAACTGTCTGCCTACCTACCAGAGTTCACTGAAGAAACTGCGTCCAAAAACCATGAATCACAAAAACAGTCAAGTCTCTCCATCGAAAAAGGAACAATTTTCGATCCAAATTTAAATTTACTGGTACCCTTAAGGATAGACGCCGATACCTTCACGCTAAGAAAGAAACACAAAAACAGGAAAGACAAGAATACTGGAGATATATTGAAGATCTAATTGAAGTTGACTATACTAACACAGAACAACACTCGAAACAGATTTGTTTTTGGAACTACATCAAATCCTTAAGTAAAGTTAAATGCGGGGTAGCGCCACTGAAGGACAAAGGAAAACTACATGACGACCCAACTGAAAAGGCCAACATCCTAAACAGACAGGACAGAACCACTCAGTTTTCAACAAAGAGGACAGTTCCAGCATCCCAACACTTGGCAATGAACTATCACCTATCATGCCAGACATAGACATCACCACAGAAGGTATACATGCCCTTCTCAGGAAAATTAACGTACACAGCGGCCGGGCCAGACATAATCCCTGCACGCATCTACAAAGAGATGGCAGACCAGTGGGCTCCTTTCCTGAATATTGTCTACAGGAAGTGCCTATCAATTGGCAGCTTACGAGCCGTGTGGAAGACAGCCAATGTGTCGGCAATCTACACGAAAGGAGAAAGTTTCAAAGCCAGCAACTACAAACCGGTTTCGCTGAACTGTATAGCATGTAAGATACTGGAACACATTATTGTTAGCAACATAATGGGACCACATGGGTAGACATGCTATACTCACGGACTGCCAACACGGTTTCAGGAGAAGACGGAGCTGCGAAACCCAGCTACTGACGCTGACCAACGGCCCGCCATAAACAACATGACCTTGCTGTTCTCGATTTCAGCAAGGCCTTCGACCGGGTGCCACACAGTCGTCTGCTCACCAAACTCAGCCATTATGACATCAGAGGCAACACCTTAAAGTGGATCGAAGCCTTTCTGACAGACCGCACACAAAGTAGTCATTGATGGAGCAACATCCGAGCCAGCACCCGTCATCAGCGGAGTCCCCCAGGGAAGCGTCCGCGGCCCAATTTTATTTCTTGTCTTCATCAACGACTTGCCACTACATGTCACATCCAGAGTAATGCTATTCGCAGATGACTGTGTGGTGTATCGGGAAATCAATTCAGAAGAAGATTTCCAGATCCTGCAAAACGACCTGATAAATCTAGATGAATGGGAGAAACAATGGGGTATGGACTTCCACCCAGACAAGTGAAGCATTCTCCGTGTCCACAGAAAGAGGAACCCAATCATGTTCCCGTACTCCCTGAAAGGCCATATCCTCGGGACTGACTAACCACCAAGTACCTGGGAGTGACCTTGTCCATAAACCTTTCATGGAACCACCATGTGGATATAACAGCAAAGAAGGGAAATTGTACACTCGGCTTCCTCCAGCGCAACCTACGTGTCAGCAATGAGAAGGTTAAGACTACTGCTCCACAGTGTGGAATCCCTTAACAAAGGACATGGCATACAAGCTTGAGATGGTACAGAGGAGGGCTGCTAGATATGTAACCAACAGATACCACAACACCAGCAGCGTATCCTCCATGATCGAGAACTTGGGGTGGGAGACGCTTGAATCACGATGGACCGAGATAGACCAATGACCTGGTAGATATTCCAGCCAACCATTACCTTATACAAGCCCCAAGCCGACCTAAGGATCATAACAAGAAGTACCACCTGCCGTCTACATCCACATCCCACCACAAGAATTCATTCTTCCCACGCACTATATCCGTTTGGAACCACCTCCCTGCGACAGTCGCAGAGGCCCCTGCCTTGGTTTCCTTCAAGCACGGGCTTTTCTCACTCACCTTCTAATCACTGTTAGGAACCCAGCTTCAAGTAACCCCTAGTGATTCCCATTGCTGTGCCGGCCGCGGCAACCTTAACCGGAGAGGTCTGGGTTGAAGAGGTGAAAACGAAGCTGGCTAAACTTGACTGACTAATGGGGTTGTTTACCCTCGGGACTTCGGTTTAATAAAACCATTGCCCGAGCACACTGCTTAACATATAACTCTGCATAAAAAAAGGTCGAAAACGGCCATAAAATGGACAGCCCGATTTTACTGGGCTGTACCATTGATATAAATAGAAAGCTTTGCAGTGTTGATGCGGTGCTTCAATAAAAATCTATTGGTTTAAAAATATCTATACTTTAGGTATTCAAAGAGCGTTAAAAACGCGGTACTGAATAAAATTAATAATTAGTGTCTTTCCTAAAGCTGTAAGAAAGCGGCGTTTTTATTGGTTGGCCGTATTTAAAAGCATGGCTCTGATTGGTTATCTCTGTCACGTCCGCGCAAAAGCAAGTAGGTCAATCCGTTTTTGGATGAAAATTTCACACAAAGAACGACCTTGGAATGCTCGCGCACGGACGTGAAAGAGATACCGCTCTGTGAAAAGGGGTTTTATAGCAATTGCGAAAAGGAATATTACTATTTAATATGTTTGGTATATGTAATTTAATATGTTTGGTATATGTAATTTAAACTATTAAGTTACATTAATATTATTATTATTATTATTATTGTTACTTTTGTTATTATTATTATTATTATTATATGTATTTTGTATGTGTTGAAAAGAGAGAGAAGGAGGAGAATAGCCCAATTTTTATAAGTATTGATGGTAAAAACACATACTATTATATGCGGTATCATCATTACTAGACCCATTGTTCAGTATTTACTGCAATGGGTTGTTGGAGTCTTTATACTTTGTGATCTGTGTTTTAAATGTTAAAATCCCAATAGGATTATTTTTAGTATAATGCCTATAAAAAAGTAAAGGAATACACAGATGTGTATTATGTATGAAAAACAAAAACAAAACAAGATGTGTTTGTGAAACACTATGTCCACTTTTGAGCGATTTTGACCCATAAATTTGACCTTTGACCTTGAAGGATGACCTTGACCTTGACCTTTCACCACTCAAAATGTGCAGCTCCATGAGATACACATGCATGCCAAATATCAAGTTGCTATCTTCAATATTGAAAAAGTTATGGCCAATGTTAAAGTTGGCGCAAACAAACAAACAAACAAACCAACAGACAGACAGGGCAAAAACAATATGTCCCCCAGTATATACTGGTGGACATAAAAATCTGTACCTGTTCAAGCTTTAAGGAGCGATCAGACAAATCGTGAGGTAGATCCTGATCTCGAGTAACGTGGGCA
>VMBQ01004475.1:28613-84634 GCA_007657795.1 Dreissena rostriformis
AAAAAAAAAAACAAGTTACCACCCTGGGGGGTTAAAAGAAGGAGTTTGGAAGTGTAGGTAGGTGTGGTGGGGTGGGGGGGTTTCCAGCAGGGGCAAATCAACTTGGGTTTGTGTAGGGGAGATAATTTTGTATGCAGAAGTATTGATGGTTTTGTCCCCTAGACCAGAGTGAGTGCACGGCTAATGGAACTAAGAAAACTACACATGGTGATTAATAACTAAAAAGAAAGACACTCTACACTCTAATGTTTATTATGCTGAAATATTCTAGAAATATGTGGGATTTGTAAGGACCAACTCATACAACAATGCGGATATAACCCACAAAAAGCTAGCATCCATACTATAGAAATTAGTATATAGGGGATGATGCAAGTTAAGAGAAAAGGTACAAGAAACCTTAATATACTTACTAGACAAAAATTAGTAAGTTTCTCAAAATTAAGATAAAAATTGTACAACAGTACTTATTTGTTATGAATGTTAATATACCGCTGATAGGAAGAGTTACAATAATCCCATAAATAGAAAAAACCCTTAAAGGATAAAATGGAATTGCAAGGTGTACATGACCTTGCACCGTGCACTCCTGTCTGACATGGCTCTTCTAGTTTGAAGGAGAAGGGGGGTGTCAGAGGGGAAGGGAGGGGTGCAATGCAGCCAACATACCCAGGTAACTGATCAGCCTCGTCCTTTCTTTTAAATAAAAACTGTCATACAATATGTATATATTAAGAAACTGAGTAATGTAAATGGTGGACTAACGTCATACTCGCATAAAAAATGTATTAAAATAAAGAAGACCAGGTCAATGCCATTGGCCTGATTTAGAAAGGGCGGGGTAGAACAATAAACCCATTAAAAACTAAAATAAAGGTTGTGTAAAAGAGACACAAATCCAACACAATTACTAGATTGCTAAACTTTTACTATCTCTACCCTTTTAACTATCAAATCTCTTCTATCTTTCCTATCATTTCATATCTCTCTCTTGACCTAGCACCCACCCGTCGCGTAATAATCAAGTGTGATTAGGCCGACGTATGATGTAGATGTAGACTATGGACTTAATCGTCTATGAAACAGAGCCACGTTCAATATTTACAGCCTAAATAGAAATTAGCTGCTTTAAATGCTGTTTTGTCGAATAAATATGCTATTTATACGTAACATTATTTGTTCCTTGCGCGTTTTAAAATAAGCCTTTGTGCCTCTAGATGTTCGTATCAATTTAATGAATTTGTTATAACTTATAAGGAACACTCAAACACGAGTTAAATGAAGCATGAAATTAATGATAAATGATGAATTATGAATGGTTATTTCTTCGGTATATTATAAATATACTGGTATGCAAATGTTTATATTATGTTATGTAATCAATTATCAGGATATGATATATTATTATAAGTTAGTTCCTTCAATTTAAAATCGATTTTGTTGTTTCTTTAAATTAATATATGATCGATTTTATATTCTAAAATTCTTTTTTTAAGGTATTTAGAAACTCGCACCGGCCAAACTGTTGCAAGTTTGACTGTTCAGCATAATGTTAGAACAGCAAACTCTTCAACTATGCACGGTCATCAGCCCCCGCCATGTCCTGGCCTGTCATTTATGTCGCAAGGAAGTACCACACCTGGTCATGTGTCAGGAACTGGAGAGATGGCATCTTACTTAGAGTACGCAAACAACCCTGTCTTAGTAGATTTTAATTGATAAAATAATATATTTATATTAAAAAAGATTCTAATTGCTTCCTTGGTAATATAATTGATTTATCATTGTTTACTAGAAACTTTAAAAATATTATGCTATGACGACCAGAGGATATCCGATAGCTGGTTTGTTTCCTGGATCGTTCACATAACTTGCATGGTGATTGGTCATGAAATTATTTCAATGTCATTTTCCTCCAATCAGTAGTACAGTAATTGTCGGTTACTGACTCAAGTATGATAACTTCATCATAAGTTAATAATGGTGAATCAAGTAGCCCAGAGAAGTATTGGTAGGTTCATAAATTAACACTGATGAATCAAGTAGCCCAGAAAAGTATTGGTTGGTTAACTGATTGGCATGATATGAATAAAATAATGTTTAAAATAGCAAAAAAAATGTAATGCATAGTTTTTATTAATAATATAAGTTTTTGTGTACATTTCAAAATTACAAATATGATAATATGTTATTTCAGAGTAAAATGAAGACAGCCAACAAATGGACAGTGGTGTCAATCAATGAAAAGAAGGGATATACGTACATACCGTGCTTGCATGTAGAGTATTTGCACTGAGTACACATAGATCAACAAGGAAAAACCCCTGCGATCAAAGTTCCTTGTTGATCCAGCTTATCCAAAGCCGATTGTCTACACAATTGCCCCTCATCCGTCTGAGGCTAATGAAGAGCTGCAATATCCAATAGGTCAATGGCAAGCAACCCGGAAACAATATGTAGATTAACTCATACAAATTGGTACATGGTGTATGTAACTATGTTGTTTTAACTAACTTCAACATACCATTATTATGAATTAAAAACTTGACAAAGCTGAAATCAATGATAACTGACTATGGATAGGAACATGTTGTGTGAATTTGGCAGCATGGTTTTTATAGGATGTATACCATTGAGTATGAAAGTGCATGTGTAACCCTAGCTGTTGGTATATGTCTGTCAGAAGATGACCTATTTGAAATGATGCTTGAATTTATTTGTGTTATATGAAGGCGTGACCAAATGTGTGACTTTATGGTTGACTGTTCTGTCATCATAATGTTATACTTATACTTATATATACAAATCAGTATTGTGATAAAATGTGATTATATTTTAATATGAAATAAGACAAAGCCTCAAAGCGAGCTCGATTAATGTTTAATAGAAGAAACTAACACAAAACTTTAATAAAGATTTATTTGAATTACATTATGAAATGCACTTCCCAGCAGAAGAACGTGGAGTTCGTAAAGACTGGTATAAAAATAAGGAACTGAACTTTTAATTATTATGTTCATCAGCAATTAAACAACAAACGGGCCATATTAATGGGTTTCATGTGACCTGATAAAATGAGTGTTAGCCCAAAACCCCGCCCAAAACAGATTGTCACACTATCAGTTGCCAGCCTTGCAACCACAAGTTTACCTACGAAGGTCAGGTCGGGATCCGAACCCGAAACCACCCATGAGCCATCTAATGATACCGGCCTGGCTTGCTCTACCAATTTAGCTATCTGACCTTTTGAAAAATGTATAGGTAAACTGCAAGCTGTATAATAGCATGATTACCTTGCGTAGGAAATGTTTGCAAAGAATTGCATTTTATTGAAATTGTGTTATGATTTAGAACAGTTTATTGTCAGTTCAAAAGCTCATATATTTAATTTTAGCCATTCAAGGACAGATTGTATTTTGTTCCTTCGTACCCTGAATTCTTTGCTGGAATGTTTTAAACCTCACTTTCTAACTTTAAAGTGAGACTTTACGATTTTGTCAAATATTTATGATTTTTTATAAATGTGCGAAAAACTTATTATACATATATTTCAATATAAATTTAAATACAAGTTAAGAAGAACATGTGTCGAAAAATGCGAAATAAGCCAGATATTTAAATCGGAAATCGAAAATGGCTGTACAGCCAAATTCGCCAGCATATATATCATGCATGTACAATGTGAATCTCAATTTAGCTTTAGTGCAGATTCGTTCATACGACACAAAGACACAATTTTGTTTCCTAACAAATACCAGTAAAAGTGTCGGCATCGGCTTTAACCAGCGCAAACTTGTCTTTGCTGAATTTTTTGAAATTCGTCTTTAATGTATAATTTTTCTTGCCTATTTTGTGTTATTGTAACATAATTTTATCAATCTATTAAAATTTGACACATATAAAAATCGTATATTCTCACTTTAAGCGTACTGATTTCATTGAACAGTATTGGAAATATTTGGGCTGGTTCATTAATCTCTTGTGAAAATGTTACAAAGTGGCCACTAGAAGCAATACCACCATGCTTGAGCATGTGAACATTAATGCATGGTGAAATTCTACATATAAGTTGTTGTTCAATAGCTGTCAAGTTTTGAAGTTCTAGAGGCTGGGGTTGAGGATCCATTACATTTTCAGATGAAAACATTTTAACTTCATTTTTGTCAGAGTGGCATCGTTTGCATGTATCACCGTGTTTCGACATTTGCATTTCAATTCGACGCTCGTTACAAATTTTACAATGATGTATTTTATACGACATTTGTCGAAGCTCAAAAGAGTGAATGGAATCCATAGCTTTGCTGAACTCTTGTTATAAGACAAAGGAGGAGGATTTGGAATGTCATTGATGTCAGTATATACTTAATTTCTTTTCTTCTTTATCTTATAAACTATTCTTCTCTTTTCAATTGGATCTATATCCGATAGAGAATCTACACCGCACCAAATCCCTAACTTTTTAAAAATAAAAAGTAATTCATCATACCGAATTGGACTGGTTTTCTTTTTTTTTATTTTCAGTGGTAATAGAAGTTGATGAATCATCAAGATCTTTTCGTTTATTTATTTTTCGGGTCACTAAATGATGCTGGATTCATTTCCGCGTAAGGATGTTCTACATGTGTAACTTTTATACGGTCACAAACAGCTGTACTATTTTGATTACTATCGGACGTTCCACTACATGGATCAGTACGATGTGATGATGCATGATTTAATTGTGCATAAGGATGTTGTATATAAACATGAGAGTGTGTGGCAGGCATTGAGTAAGAATGGTCCTGATAAGGAGAAGCCTCGGACCTGGTCAAGTGTCTGGCGGTTTGGGAGACATTTTTTTCAGTTTTACTCAAATTACTGTTATTTTTTGTCTTGTTTGAGTTTTCAGTGGATTTCGTAGTATTTTGATGATTTACGAGAAGGTACAATGCTTTGAAATGATCATTTTCCAACAGCAAAGAAATTTCCGTTTTTTTTTCATTTGAATTTGTTGGGTATGTACCCAATGTGTAGGTTTGTTGGCCGTTTTGATTTACACCCTTTAAATATACCTTTAAATATACCTTGATCTGAAACTTAAGTAAATAAGAGGCTACCTCAATTTCAGACGCATGTGCCCACCAATTACCATCCAGCATACAAGTTTTGTATATATCTAATGACATGGCATGGCCATGATACATTTGTACCTTATTCTGCCAATAGTCCAAAGCATTGCCAATTCTTTGGCAGATCAGATTTCGAAACATTTGAGAAGTATCAAAATGTCTTGCCACTGCATGACTTACAATGTAGAAAGTGAAAGAAACAGTTGCCATCTGGTGGTACATCTTGTATCAAATAGAGAACATTGTCTTTTCTCTCAAATTTAGTAAGTGCCATTTTTTGTCAAATGAAATGTTGTCTTTTTGTTGACTGTCAAAATATTAAAAAAGTTAAACGATCGGATTTGTTTATTGAATGAAACGAAGATTGTATCAGTTTAAAAACAGTTTAAGCTTCAATTGCAATGCAAAATTGTTGTTATTAAATAAAATTGATCAAATTTCTGTTACCTGAAAAAACTGAGAATGACACAACAATTTCGGTAGTGACAGACAGACGACAGAATGACGTCACAGCCTGACATACATAGCCTCGATAGACTCCGCCCACCAATTAATTTTCTTTTTTTTCTTGAGATAATAAAGTAAATTGGCATACTATTGATTTTTAAACAAATAGAAAAACAACGTGAAATGATGATTAAAAAAACGAAAAAAAACAAACATTTTTGTTAATAACAAGGAATTCCAGTGCTAAATTTGGTGATGACTTCATCGAACGGGGACCTCCCGGAATGAAGACAACTGTTTTACACGATGAATGCTGATGCGATATTCGAAATATAGTCACAATAAATACAGAGAAGAATTTTAGAATATTTAAAAGCCGTACATTTGATCATTTTTCTCTATTTTATTAGTACTTGAAATAGAGAGCGGACACCATGCTGAATGTTTAAAATGCACTAAGTGACCCCCTGACCAATTTTGAACCCCGTGACCTATATCATGATTATTATCTTTACCCGGGAAACTCTCAGTCATTGTTTAGTTCAGCTTGGTAGTAAATAACCGGACTAATCGATGGGTTGGAGCAAAACTGAGCCAATTCACACTTTCAATATGCGACTTAGTCAGGTCTTGCTCCAAGTCATCGATCTGATTATTAAGGATGGTATACAGGAAACATACACGGACATCGTAATTAGTCGTTGTACGTCAAGACTATTTATCTTCAGTGTTAAGGATGTTACTCAGGAAACAAACAAGGATGTTCATCTTCAGTGTTAAGGATGTTACTCAGGAAGCAAACAAGGATGTTCATCTTCAGTGTTAAGATGTTTACTCAGGAAACAAACAAGGATCTTCATCTCCAGAGTTAAGGATGTTACTTAGGAAACAAACACGGACGTAGTAATTGGTCGATATACGAGTACTTCAACATGAAGTGAATGTTAGGACTTTCAAGCTTAATGTAACGTTATCTGTGAAACGGAAGGCCTATGAAGGATGATTTGGCGCAAGACTGTACTAGGTCTGATTGTGTACCATGTAAATTCGCCCAGTCTTGCGCCAAGCCATCGATGAGGGCTATTTAAGGAAACAATAAGGACATGCGCCTCATTTATCAACTAGGTGTACGTTGACAGTGTGATCGCAATGTTGTTTAAAGAAATCTCTTTTATTCTCGCGAGCGTCGTGACCGTGTACTGTCATAACGACTGGAATGTTCTTAATCTGTACAAACACTGGTCACATGGCGACGTAAGTAGGATTGTATCCATTTACTGCATGTAACAAACCATCGACACAATAATTAATTAAGATGTTTTTAAATATAAATTGCAGGATTTTTGTTTCTTTGAATCTCATGGCGTAGCTTCAGGATTCGAACAACGGGAAATGTTACTCTTTATAGCCTACGTATGTAAGATTTCATCCGTTTAAGAATCCAGCAACAGAAATGAACAGAACAGAACATATCTTTATTTAACTCAAGTTACAATTGCAACATATAAGTATACAGAACAATAAAGTCATATAAACATATTTTTTACATGACATGGTTAGGTAAGAACTTAGAAAAATAAGTAACATACATTTTCCTAGGTAATAATTATTTAGGGAGTTGGAAAGGGGGGTGGGTGTCCAGTTGATTTTTGACCTAGTTATTGGACTTTTACCTGGGCGTTGTACATTTTAAATGTATAGTGACCTCAAATATTGAAACAGACTATAGGTAATTGACAAGCGCGTGGAGAAGTAATTGACGGGTGATGTAGACATTTGGACCTGTACATGGGGTGAGTTTAATATTCTCATGAAATTGATAATTTGTAGCAGTCTAGCTAGGATACTGCAGAAACGGGAGTTATGGTGTCTGTTCAACAAAATTAATTGAACATGGTACAAAATATTACCACCTCGATATTACAACAAAACATACGGCGGCTGAATGCACACTAGGTAAAGAAAATAAGTACATGTAGTTCTTAATATGTGTGTTACACTATAACTAGGATGCACTGTTAAAAATTCATGCTATGTATGCGCATAAGTTTTAGAGCAAAAATTAAATCAACAATAGTATCATAGTAGTATATTACAGCACTTGTAACTATAGGATTGTTGTAGTGCATAGGCACTTGAAAAGATGATCATGTTACACAACACAGTGTGACATTTTCTTGCATTGAGAAGTAAAATTAACTATGCGTACACAACTCAACTTTATAATTTGCATGGAAGAGACATATAACAATGTTTATAAACTAATGTAGTAATTTTTAGGTACTTGAAGATAATTAAATTATCTTGAAACTGTATTCATTAGTATTTGTATGAATTTGGAAGTGTTTTTTAATACAATAGTTGAAGAAATTAATAGTAATTCTTTGTAGAATTAACATATTTGGTCTGCAGAAGTAATATTTCTTAATATATTTTTTCCTATCTGACTCAAAGAATGGGCATTTCAGCAAAAAAATGGAATTCATCTCCTACATCATTAAGATTACAGAGCAACAAACTAACTAGTGATAATAACTAGGTTTATAAATAATAAGTTTAAAAATAAGTCAAATAATACAAGTAAGTTTAAAAATACCTGATATCACTAATCTCTAGTCCAAACGAAGAAACTATCCAGAATGTCCAGTTTTAATGTCGAAACACAATTTCAGAATTATAATGAGCACTGATAAAACATTGCATTAATTCCAACACTAATTCTTCCCAAAGTAATCCAACTGTCAATGTCCAAAAATCGATGATATATGAATGAATGAATGAATAAATGCATAAATTAATTAATTAATCCGTCAATCTATGGGTGAGTTAATGAATGAAAACTTGGCCTTAATATATAACTGAAGAAGCTCATAGAAAAGTCTTTCTAATTCAACTTCTAGTCTATTCTACTTATTACCAAAATGATCTTGTAAAGAAAAATCTAGAAACTTCTTAACTATTCCAACCTATAAGCAAGAAATCAATACTTTAACTGTCACAGAGTATAGGTGTCATACGAAAATGTTCCATGCAATCAATTATATGGTTATATATAACACCTCCCCTCTTCAAGAAAAAGAAAGCGATCGTATTTGAGCTTTTTATGTCACCCAGTCTTTACTGGGGGACATATTGTTTTTGCCCTGTCTGTTTGTTGCTTTGTTGGTTTGTTGGTTTGCACAAACTTTAACATGTGCCATAACTTTTTTAATATTGGAGATAGCCACTTTATATTTTGCATGCATGTGTATCTCATGTAGCTGCATATTTTGAGTGCTGAAAGGTCAAGGTAAAGGTCATCCTTCAAGGTCAAAGGTCAAATATATGGGTCAAAATCGCTCATTTGGGCCATAACTTTTGCTATATTGAACATATTAACTTGATATTTGGCATGCATGTTTATTTCATGGAGCCGCACATTTTTAGTGCTGAAAGGTCAAGGTCAATGTCATCCTTCAAGCTCAAAGGTCAAATATATGGGTCAAAATCATAACTGTTGCAATATTGAAGAAAGCAACTTGATATTTGGCAAGCATGTGTATCTCATGGAGCTGCACATTTTTAGTGATGAAAGGTCAAGGTCAATGTCATCCTTCAAGCTCAAAGGTCAAATATATGGGTAAAATCGCTCAAAAGGGGACAAAGTGTTTCACAAACACATCTTGTTTTGTATATACATGCAGTTGTAACACTACAACGAAACATATGCATTGTATGACACGATACAGAAACATGTTTACGATGAAATATATGCACAAATTAAAATCTGAACAATGAATCTGTTTTACATAAACAATTATAATAAAGAAGCAATACAATATGGTACATGTCAAGAACAGTTTGAAAACATATGTTTAAACACGTGAGCGTGCATCGGAAAGCAAATTATCTTCATCTTTAATGTGCTTAATCTCTAAAGTGTCTTTTGTAACATCAATCTCCATATTAGCAATCTTTGATTTTCGATTTTGAGTTTATGAAGGAAACTTAGAGGATTATGTTCGCTAAAATCCACAGTTGGTTATAGCAATGAAGTTAAGTAAATCCCGAAGTTTTTTTACTGCAAGTAGAGTAATTTCTTTGATGTTTGAAGAATCTCTTAGAACAATAACAAATAAATGATCAACACCACCATCGACTTTCTGAATTAAGACGGCACCAGCACCGTTACCAGTTTCATTGACAGCTTGCTTAATAGTTTTTTTAAATCAGGTGAAATCAAAACTGGTGAGCTCTTGAGTATGGTTGTAAGTTTATCAACTGCATCTTGGCATTCATAGCTCCAAATAAACTGTTCACCTTTCCTTAACAAGTTTTTTTAAGGGCTCTGTTATTACAGAACAATTATTTCAAAATGTCCTTAATAGCCAGCCATACCAAGAAAAATAATAAATTGTATTTTACATCACGGATGAGGAAACTCAGAACAAGCTTGAACAATAACATCTTTTGGTTTAAATTGACCCTGTCCCACAATATGTACTTAGAATGAGAGTGTAAAAATTCACTTTTTGCAAGGTTGATTTTCAATTTTGAGTCACTGAGATGTTTGAAGAATGCTTAAATTTTCTGTAGATGATCTTCAAATGTGTATGCGTATATGATAACGTCATCGATGTATGCATCACAGCCTTCTAGAACAGATATCACAATACGTACCCGTCTTTGAAACGTCTCTGGTGAATTTGTCATTCCAAACAACAGGACCTTCTATTGGTATAGCCCATCTGGAGTGACTAATGCCGATACTTCCTTCGCATGATCTGTAAGCAGTACTTGCCAACAATTTTGTAATATATCAAATTTGGTAACGAACTTGGCTTTCCCAACTTTGTCGTCAATTCTTGGAATAGGAAATGAGTCCGTTTTGGTTACAGTATTACCTTTCTGTTGTCTGTGCACATTCTGTAAGTTCCATTTGATTTAGGCACAATTAAACATGGTGGGCTGTAATCACTTTAACTTGGTTGAAATGAAGTCATTGTCCAAAAGATATTTCACTTCTCTCTTCGCTTACGTGCTTTCGCTTCAAGGGATTCATTCTGAATGGATGTTGTTTGATAGGATTTGAAATGTTTAGCATAACATCATGCTATAGTGTAACAGTTCGTGTGGGCATGTCTCAAATTTATTTAGTAGCTATTCCAGTTCATCTCATAGTGACGGCCCAAGATGACCAAGTTTCTGGTGTAGGTTTTTCAACATGTTGGAGTTTTCAAGTCTCAATGGACCAAGATCAATAGTTTCTGAATTAAAAATCAACATGCTATCACAATCTTCGGAATCTGAATTATCACTACACATTTTATGTGGGGCGGAGTTTACAACAGAAACTGGTGACAGAGTTATGCTATCTCTGTCAATGTACTTTTTAAAATATATTAATATGACATTTTTGTTCACGCCTCCCTTGAGTGTTAATTATATAATTAAGAATTCTGACGTTTTTATCAATAGTAAATGGACCAGAATGCCTAGCTTGAAATGGTTTACCCATTAAAGGCAAAAGAGCAAGGGCTATATCGCCAGGCTCAAAACTTTTATCCTGAGTTTTTTAATCATAATTCTCTTTCATTTTGCCCTGGGCATGTTTAAGTCTTGAGCGGGCAATGTCGGTAGGTGAAGTAAATTTAGCTGCGAGTCATCTGGTAAATATTTCTCTTTTAATATTTTTAACCGCCCCCGGATAGCATGACCAAAAAATATGTCAAAAGTGCTAGTATTGTTTAGTATTTGTCTACCTCTTTTTTTTAAAAAGGGGGAACAAGTCTTACATGTTAAGTAACATCAAATTGAGGCATGAATTTGGTTTCATACTGATGTTCTTTTTCTTGAAGCTCTTATTCCCTTATTTTAAGCTGAAAGGCTCTCTCTCTTTGCTCACGTTCAATTTCTAACCTTATTTTTTTCAAGCGACATTTACATTCAAGCTCATGTTGTTTTAAAATTTATTCAGTGTTGGTATTTTCATAAATGAACAGAGCTTTCTCATCAAATATTTCCTCATCAATATAATGTCGGACTAAAATTATTTCCTGTTTGCGAATATAAGATTGAACATTTGGCCACTTATAATGTGTGACAAGATCGAGCAAATTAGTATTCTTGGCAAAATTCAACTCTTTCTTGGAAGACATAGCTACACATTTTTTCAAAATTGAAAAACATTCTTGTTTTTGCTGGTTTCAATAACAAAGCTTTATTTATTTAAAGATAGCAAGATTTAAATTAAAGTGTTTTAAATATAAGCAACAATGCTAGTTAAATGTCATTCTTTACCCGGAAAAGCCCCCAATTATGTTACGTGAACGTAACAACGAAAAGAATCCAGCAACAAACCAACTAGTGATATTGATAAGGTTTATTAACAATAAGTATTATAAACTAGTCCAAAAGAATAAACTATCCAGAATGTCCAGTTTTAATCTCCAAACACAATTTCAGAACTATAATGAGCACTGATGAAAGTTTTCAATTATTCTCCAACAAACTCTTTCAAAAATAATCCAACTGAGATTGTACAAAGGTCGGTGATATATGAACGAATGAATGAATTCGTCAATCAATGGGTGAGTAAATGAATGAAAAATTGACCTTAATATATAACTGAATAAGCTCATAGAAAGGTCTTTATAATTCCACTTTTAGTCTATTCTAAACAACACCAAAATGATCTAGTTAAGAACATTCTAGAAACTTCTAGACTATTCCTACGTATACACAAGAAATAAATACTTTCGCTGTCACATAGTATACACGTCACACGAAAGTGTACAATTCAATCAATTTATATATCTCGTTTGTCCTCGCCATCGTCATCATGTACATAGACTTACATCACAATATCATGCTAGAAACTAATCCATTCATGACATATACTACGTCTCAGTTAAAGGAGGCGCAAGCTCGTTGACTTGTTCTCAAATATGTATTTAAGGGACGGTGGCATGTGCAGACGTGTTTACTAATTTGCACTAGCAGACGACTTTATATAAGTATCATTAAATTGTAGATTGCAATTTGTATAAGGTATTTTGTATAAACCCTTGGAAAGAAACGGTGACATTAGGAGAAATTGCTCGTCTTCTCTTTGTGTCACAAGGTTTTCAAATGTTGTCTGCCACAAGACACAAACATGTGTCTGCAGGCACTATAGATTTAATGAAAATCCCTTCAGGGGACGTACTATGGCAAAGGTGAAGGAGGGGCATGTTCTCTGAATCCCCATGGGGGCCTACCGCCTGTTGCCAGGAACGTGGACAAACTTATCGCCTTGAATAACCCACAGTTTTTCGGCTCGTCAAGCTGCGGACTTTGTGTTAGGGTAAGTTCATGGTTCGTCTCGTTCGAAAATGCCGNGTCGTTCTCGATCGAAGAGGACGTAATTGCAGCTCGTTACAAGCTTGAGTCTCGTCCCTTTCGGACGAGACCGACGACGCGCTGCTGAATAGATAGACTAGCCTGAAGGGTTAACGGAAACGATATAATTAACAAACTGCCTGTGCATATATAACTTTTATTTATGTTGTGCCTGCAGACGCATTTCTGCGTCTTGCAGCAGACGACGTTTGAAATTCTATTGACGATAGGAGACATTGCTCATGATGAACACTTTCTCTTTTTGTCTCGATGTGTTCGTTTGGAAATGGGTTTAAAAGCTTTTTCGACTGCGGTCCTTTGTCCATGTTTATATATCAGGTTCGGTTGATCTTGCCGAGAATGGTGATGGTCGATGGAAGGTCGATATCAGGGCCATCCAGTGCCCGGTCGGAGACTCGAAAATAGAGTACAGGCTAGAGGGCAGCAATGACTGGTACATCAAGTTACAGGTTCGAAACGACAGGTCAGTGGTGATGCTTTAACTTTGTTCCTATCCCTACGAAACTTCAGAAAGTATAGGGGAAACTCGAATGTTTAGTTTAAGCTTATGTAACAAATATTTGCTCTTTTATCCTAAACCGTATGTTTTAGTAACTAAGCGCTCCAATAAAAAAAGTTTGTTTTGAAATCATCAGCAGGCGACAATTATAAATAATGGACAATGATATTTATATAATAAAATTGAGAAGAAAAAAAATATGGCAAAAGGAGAAATTACATGTTGCAAGCATGTCCCATTTACGCAATGGTTTCTTAAGCATTTAAATTTAAATGTATTCAAACGAGTATATATGGAGTAAAGGATGGGGCGTCCGTTTCAACAGTTCTCTCGTATTCTATATCTCTGCCATACACACAGAAGACTGTTTTGGGACTTGCGACAGACAAAATTAAGAAAACACTGCTCAAGGAAATAGACTTCTCCATTTGTCAGAATGCTTTATAGTTTATATGACTAATTAATTTAATGTATATAAAGCCTCAAACATTAACTGTATCTTTTACAATTTCAACGAAAATAGTTTGGAAAAAATGGTTCTACATATAAATGAGATAAGGGACCAAACATAACTGGAATTTATCACCCAAGCCCCGCAATTGGCTATGTAATATGAAGCCTTCGCTTCCATCAAATTGTCTTCGTCTGCGACAGTATTAATTGGAAATTGTCTGATTATCTGGAACTCATCTGATATGTAACCCTTTACCGTACGACACATTTCGATATGGGATACCAAAGGTGTCTTAACTTTAACTTCTGCAGCAGCAGAAAAAAATGCTGCTCGAGCAACATTTATATTAAGATTAAGTCATTGAACCCGTCAGCCAATCAAATGTGAGCTTACAAACGGACGACATAAGCTACCTCTACGGAAACGAAATAGACCTGAGAAGATTGGGTGATGCCATAATCTAAAAATAAATGCTGCTCGAGCAGGATTTTTCTGCTGCAGCAGAAGTTAAAGTTTAGACCCCTTTGGTATCCCATATTTCGAACAGTCACAAATGCAATGAGGTTAGTGCCGACAATCAAGATTGTGATAGAATAAGAATAATAAGAATAATACCCAATGAATGCGTTTCTACGAAGCAATGTAATTTAACCTTACTTTTATCCATGAGGCAAGAAATAAGCTTTGTCTAGAAAAATGTAAATGCAGGAGTGTTAATCTTTATATTTAAGTTAACGGAGAGTAAACTCAGAGTTTATTTAATCAATTCTGCTACCTTACAAATCAATTTTCGAGTAACATAAATAGTGACCAATCAAACCCCAAGATTTTTAGGATCGCATTTGGATTGTGGTTGCAATAATTTGACATTAATCTCCTCAGAATTAAAGGGTCCTTCAAATGCTTCATTGCTTCGAAATCAGTTAGAATTCACAACAATAAAAATTGCGACACGTTTTGCAATGCGACAATCTGAAATTGTGTCATTTCAAAAGAAAAATAGACGATGTGGTACTAGAATCAGAGCTCCTGACGAGGGAAGTATTTCCACAGCTATTTTTTAGATTTTTAAAACCCTATGTTGCGGATACTCATTAGAATCGTCTCCAGACGCGGTTCTAATGAGTATCAGAAGCGTATGATTTTGGAAAGAACATCTGAGTTGTTTTGTGTAAAGACATCAGTCACTGCCCCTATCTAGATCACTGTCTAAGAGCATATTTAGATACACAGACAAGGAATACTGTCTCCAATGTATTCATTGTTTTGCTTGTTGACTTTCTTATTTTATTGATTGTTTTTCTTCAGAATGCCAACTACGACCGTAGAGATGTTCCAGCCCCAACATAACGTCTGGTTATCGCTAAGCCGAACGAGCGACGGATTCTGGAACTTCCCAAATGATGGGAGAGTCCAGAGGCCGATCCAAAGACCGATAAGACTCCGGCTCCGTGCGCCAAATGGTCATGTCCTGGAGGACACTCTGAACCCACCTTGGATGGGTGAGTATATAAATAATTTGGTGCAATTTGATGGTTCGAAAAAAAAAAATAGGTTAAAACAATCTTTAACCAAAGCTTAAAACAATAACATTGAATGATGTCGGAAAATGCGTTAGACAATGTTAAAAAAGCAACGAAATAAACAAACTTTACTGAAAACAAAACGTTTAGTCAGTAATTCGAGGTCTTAATATTTACAGATTAAAATTAAAATGAGAGTGTACTATTTTCGTGAATTGTAGGGTATTTGCGAAGGATTGCATTAACTTCGTAGATAAATTAGTAGAAAACTCAAGACCAGTAAAAAAAATCTTAAAATAGTTGATTTATGTGCGAGCACTATCTTTTCAAAATTTGTATTTGGGTAATTAACCTCCCTTTTCATAGAAATAAAACAGAGAAAAATTGGACGGCTCATATTGCCTAAGCAAAAACATTAAATGCTCTTTCAAAAACTGCTTTTGGAAAAAAAGTATAATTTCCATTTCGAAACTCATCAATTTGATAGTATCATCCGATCCTGGAGCAGATGTGACTTCAAACACATTCTTTGGGATTCCCAATAAATGTGCATGCTTGACTTTTAAGTCTTTGTTGACTGCAGACGCGTCTTTAAGTCTTGCATCAGACACGATTTTTAAACATATTGAGAAAAAAATATACTGGTTCAACAGTATCTCCTTTTTCCTTAACGTTTTCAATGTCAAGGGATTTATGAAGCCGCAAAAAAAATGCACGATCAATGTGTGAGAATAATAACCTTCATATTTTGAGCGTGTTTTGTTTGCTCGAAACAGAATATCTAGGTATTTGTTTCCGAGTATCAACATGACTGTTACTCCATGCAAGTTTGTGTTTGAATCAAAAGGACGAAAGTTTAATTTCTAAATGTAACCCTACCTCATAACGCAAACGTTTGACATAAAGTCAATCTGGGTCTATCTTCATTGTCTGCATTTTGCGGAAAGGTTTACACGTGTATTTACACATAAAAGAAATCTTCATTATAATAAAAACAAAGAGCTTTACAACTGTGTCGTGTTCTGAGAAAACTGGGCATAATGCTTGTGCGTCAATTGTCATCCCAGATTAGCCTGGGCAGTCCGCACAGGCTAATCAGGGACGACAATTTCCGCTTTTATGAAATTTTTGGTTTAAATGATGTCTCTTCTTAGCAAAAATCCAATAAAGGCGGAAAGTGTCGTCCCTGATTAGCCTGTGCGGACTGCACAGGCTAATCTGGGACGTTACTTTCCGCACATGCATTATGCCCAGTTTTCTCAGAACACGACACATTACTGGCCATGATCGGTGGGCGTTTGTGTATTCAACATAAAAATATCATTAGGAAACGAAAGATCTGTTCATGAGTCAATGTGACTGCTACAGGTATTTTAAGTTGCCAACCGTCTGATTTCACAACGAAATGTATTTTAACATTGAACAATTGGTCTATTTATCCTCGATTGAACAAACATGGTATGGCGTCTTATATTAAGAAAAATGTGAAGTAAGAAAAGGAGACTGAACAATTGCACATATTAGCCATCCTGTGTTATGCACAATGCTTTCTAGATTTACGCAGTTTGAAATAAAAATGTCATTAATCCTGATCTTTAAATGTCCTCTGTTCCCGCCCATCGAATAAGGTCAAGGATGAGTATAGGTATAATATGTTTACTTCACAAAACAATTAACATCGCATTTCAACAAACTCAACCGCATTTCATAACTCAGTAGGAAGTATCTGTCCTATATATCCTCGGTCTTAACAAGCTGGAGTTACGTCCTTTCCTTATCGATCGAGACTGACGATACATATCTTAATTGAAGTATAATTTGTTTTGAAAAAGGCACTATATCAAGACCGCATCGTCTTTTCTATTGATCTAGACATTGTATCTGTCAGCTCGTCCTACATGATGAATTGTAAGCAGTGTGGGAATTCATACGCTCGACTTCAGCCTTGTTACGAGTACATCTATCGATGGTATTTCGTCGATTTTCCTCAAAAAGGTTTTAACTTCAGCTTTTCACAAGCTGTTAGTATGTAATATTCGATCGAGACACACCTCAAGCTTTTGACAAGCTGTTAGTATGTAAAATTCGATCGAGACACACCTCAAGCTTTTGACAAGCTGTTAGTATGTAATATTCGATCGAAACACACCTCATGCTTTTGACAAGCTGTTAGTATGTAATATTCGATGGAGACGGACGAAATATTCGAATCGGTTTTTATAAATAAAAAAGAAGGATGGCTTTTCGTAATTTCTCCTCAAAAACGACGTAACTTCATTATTTTGTGTATGCAAATAATAATAACTTTTTATAAAGTGACTGATAGGCCAGATGAGGCCGGGTTTCTAAAACCAATTTTTTTCTATGTGTAAAATGCTGTAAATGTCACCATGTCACAATAATAAAAATATTGTATCTTATCTTATCTTGTTACGAGCTGAAATTACGTGCTTTTTGAAGAAATACTTAAGATGCCTCCCTGTTTATCATTTCGTTTAAGGTTTCCAAGGCGTTTTCCGTGGTACCGGTGTGCAGTACCCTCTGGACCCAAATCTTCCTCACTAAAGGACCGCCGCATGACTACAATTATATAATATATCTAAAAAAAATAATAATATATATTATATCTCAATCGCTTATGTCTGTTACATTATAAGAATAGAATCTGAGTCTGTTATGTCTAAACCCATTTATGCCTAGAGTCTAGAAAAAAAGGCCTTGGCAAACAGCGTAGACCCAGATGAGACGCCGCATCTACCTTATAAAAAGACTAATTACCATCATATAACCGTAAATGGAACACATTTGTATTATATCAAAACTAATAATACAAGGAAATTGAAATTGTTAAAAGTATTCGATAATAGCTCAAAACCAATCGCGTTCTCTCCTTTTCTTCTATCAATATTGTTTGTTTCCAGCTATTTTCAAAGGAAATGAAAACACAATAATACAAGGTGTATGAAATAATATAATTTTATGCTTATATAGAGAATAATAGGTTAGTGTTGATTAAAGATCAGGTTTATAATGCGAGGCTTAGAAAACAAAAAGCACGAGTCTTGGCGAGTGCTTTTTCGTTTTCGTGCCGAGCATGATAAACCTGATCTATAATCAACACTAACCCATTATTCTGTTTATCCCACTTTTTATTCAGTAAACCTTTTTATTTAAACAAAATTTGTTTAACTGGATAATTTCGCTGGATTTATGACGTCATTTCGTCGAAAAAATGACGTCATTTCGTGCTGTGGTTTATAGCAGAAATTTAATCAACCGAATTCGCTGTAAAAGTGGGATAAATAATAATTATAGCGTTAATGATAATACCCGTTTCAGATATTTGATTTTTTTTATGAGTTATATTATGACCTGCATTGTGTATAATGAAAACTGAATAAAAAATAACAAAAAATGTATGACTTTTCAGATAAATGTTTTGTTGTTGTTGTTGTTGATAAATTGAAAGATATTTATGAAAGCGAAAGACAAATTGATGGGAAATGATAAATTGCCAATTATGAGAAATATAATAATTATGGGAAAGGAAGATATTACTCATCATGAGCAATGTCCCTATTCCCACATTTTAAACGTCATCAGCAGCAGACACTTAACCATTTGGTTTAAATGTAAGCTTTAATAATTAAAGCTCTGCGCTCAATGTGACAAGTGATGACAAAAATTTTATTTAACCCTACCATGTTTGAAGAACTATGCAGCAGATGATTTTGTTATCAGAGCAACAAAAGAAGAAAAATCTTTATGAAAAGCTGCTTTCTCATAAACTTCAAGTTGAAAATCTTAAGACAAAATGGAACTGTGCTAATCGTGAGCAAATACTCCTTTTGTCTCTCTATGTTTTCAAATGTCGTCTGCTGAAAATGCGTAAAGAGGTGGGTTGTTTTGGGAAAAAGGTTTATGACAAGCTGCACTTACGTCTTTTGCGATCGAGACCGATGAAATGTCGTTTGCTATTTGAAAAGAACACTAAATGGCGTATGTACCACCAAAATCAGTGAAAGCTCGGACGTGGTAACTTGTGCTCTGACATTTTGTCCAAATTGTTAGGTATGGTTTCAGTGAATGGCCGCCGAGCCTCAATAGTTCAGTAGGTAGCGAGTCCGACTTCGTATAGAGAGGTCATGAGTTCGAACACCGGCTAGGCCATTATTATTTCCCACGTTAAATGAAGTCAGTGTGACGGGATGTATTCGTCTCTCACCACTGACCAATTGTGTTTACATTGGAAATCAGTGAGTGAAGACAGTGCCTTGGAAAGAGTAATGTTTAGTTCTGGTGTTGAAATACCAGGAGCATGGATAGGTGCACTAACCGCCGTGATAGAACTGAAATAATGTTGAAAACGGCGTATGACCCATATACAATCAAAAACAGCGAATGGCCGCAACAACGAGCCAAATAAGTGCATGAATAGTCGATTTCATTTTTAATAGAACGTAACTTCAGCCTGTGAAAGCTAAAGCTACATAACAGTGGAATCTCGATATATCGAAGTTCAATAAAATAGATAATACTTCGAGATCACATACATTCGAGTTATTCGATTTCTAACATGATCACTCACTGTAGTTCAAGCTTAATGCAGTTTGAAAACAATGCTGAAATATCAAGTAGGAACTTTCGGCATTGCTTTCTACCTGCATAAGGCTGTTTTACGCAGTGGTCGAGTTGAAAATAACAATCAAATATGCATTTACAATTAAAGAGAGATTAAACCTTTAGTTCGTGATATCCAGTAGTTCGATATGTCCGACTTTGAAATAACGAGATTAAGTTGAAGTGTGAAATTAAAGCAACGAATGTCTAAGCCAACGCGAAACAATTTGGGAAAATACGTGTTATTCCTATACAAGTAAAGATTTATAGAACTACATTTCCAAGATTCTAACTTAACATATATTTTCCTGTCAGGATACTATTAATTAGGCTAATACTTATTTAGCACCATGTTTTTGTCAATTAGTGTAAATTGATAGTCTCGCAAGATAGAGCATGGTCTTATTGATGCAAAAAAGCATTCGGATATATAACATCTCGCGTTGTGGTAAGGAATACGAAGATCGGCCAGTGTAGTTTACATTGTTTTTTTCGTGGAGATCAAGTCAGGTTGATAGCTCGAATGCTATTTCTAATTTCATTCTTTGTTTTACAATGTACGTTTGACTTTGCTGCTACTGAATGTAACTAGCTGTTAAAAACTGAGTGGATCTTTAGTAATTCTTAACTTGATAGCTATTGTGTTTTTGATTCAGAATAAGTCAGCCTTGCTGCATACATCGCAATTTTAAATATTCTACATTGCAAAAAAAGGAACCGCTTTTAAAACGAGAGCGCCGATGGCGTTGAAAGCATATTTGCTAGATACAGGGAAGTTGCTGCTGAAGTAAATGTTATAGGGAACAGTTGACTGAATGAAAAACTAAAAGGCTATCAAGAAAAAAAGTTAGTTTTAAGATTAAGTACACATACATGAAACAAGAATTGATGAAATATTGCAAAACTTCCTATAACAATCGGAATTTTCAGAAACACGTGTGAAGGGAGCTTGGTATTTTGCGAGAAAGTGAATGCCCGCATGTAAATGTTATTTCTGGTTGGACGTCTATTTCTGCTCTTGTTTTAATTTGGAGAAGAATAGATCTATACAGATATGTCCGTTGTTTGTTTATTGAAAAGATAAAGTAGCTCATAACAAGTACATGCTCCTTTGAGATATTTGTACCAGGTAGTATTTAACGTTATTATTATTAATTACCAGACATCACGACTTGTTCATTCGGAAGCTAATGTCAAAGATATACATTATCTTTGTTTTTCTTGTTTTGTGTGTTACTACAAATTATACTGTAGTGTTACGTTCGCTTGATTTTCATTAATGCAGAAAGGAAACATAACACATAGTAAACCTTGGGCGATATTCTGAAACTTACCTAGACAAAATGTTCACTAAGAATTTATTTTTTATGAAAGTGTTTTACTATTACTGATATGTTCTCAGTTTTTGTCTTAGAAACGTGACAGTTTCTTAGAATTTTCTAAGAACTGCCGGATTTTACTAAAAAAGATAGAAACCTCTAGACCTGTCTTAAACTTATAAACTTTTCTAAGAGACGATTTTTATTGGCAATTTTGTTGTTGATTTATGAAAACAAAACTCCAATTTCACTTTAAATAATCACAGGTAAGTTACAATTTAACTTTGTGAAACAATATAAACATTTTCTTTAACGATTTTACGGCAGCTAATATAACGTTGCATAAATATCTCTCATAAGCTTTCCTCTGCGTTTTAAATGTGGTTACGAAATTCAACAAATAATAGTTTGAAAGTAATTATCATCCTACAGTTTATTAAGTCGAAACCTTCACTTCTCTATTACACACAATACGAAACTGACGGGTGACAAAACCACCATAGATTCACTTCCCGTCTAAACAAATAAAATGGCGGATGTACCGGTGTTTTTTTGTTTGTTGTTTGTTACATTTTGGACAACTTTCAAAAAGCACATCATCTTTTGTGCTTTGAAGTTAAGTGCTCATTATTTCATAAAACTGTATGTAGTTTAAGTTAGATATTGTTAAGAATTCTAAAAGTAACTAAACTAACAGTGTATTATACAAATGCTGATTGCTTACTGCGCAAGGTGAATGAGCTCAATGTTGTCATTTCGATACAAGACCCTGACCCTTATCGTAGTCCCGGACGTTTTCCCGAAAAATAGCAACCCTTTATATGTACATGTGAATGAATATAAGATTCAATGATATGATAGTTTCATTGGTAATGTTGCAGAAAATAGTTTAGGTGTTATAATATATGTCAAAGACTGTATACCAGTAGACCAATGTTTAAACCTGAATAATCTCCCTATGACAGAGTCATCTTGGTGTGAAAAACGGCTAAATAAGAAGGATACACTTCTAATTGGGTGTATATATAGAAGCCCGAACCGTGACAGTGAGAATAATGAAAGATTACTATCAATATTTGCCAATGACTATATCAAATCACACAGAAACTTGGTAGTTGTCGGAGATTTTAATTTTCCGGGTATAGACTGGAGCTCTTGGACTACGTGTCATAATGAAAACCATATACGTTCTAAATTCATTGAAACGCTACGTGACAATTTCTTGTTTCAACATGTGCAGGATAATACTAGGTATAGAATAGGACAAATTCCCAGTATATTAGTCTTGATACCGACAAATGATGAACGGTTGGTTGAAAATGTAAGTAATTGGGGCAAATTGGGTGCAAGTGACCACATCAGTCTATTGTTTGACATTATATGTGACTTTGATATTAAGACTGCAACAAAACAGAGGCAAAACTTGTATAAAGGTGACTACAATTCTTGTAGAGAGTACCTTGACACTGTTAATTGGGAGGAGATGCAAAACTTGAATGTGAACGAATCATGGAAATATTTTCTTACAAACATAAACCATATTATTGACAATTATATTCCGCGGAAGAAAGAGGGGGGTAGACCGAAGGCAAAGTGGATGGATCATTACTGTGTACGATTAGTAAAGAAGAAGTATCATGCATGGAAAAGATTTACATTTAGTCCTAGCTACCGTGCTTATGAAGAATATTACCAGTTAAGAAATAAGGTATCAAAGGCAGTGCATTACGCTAAGAAAATATATGAAAAGGGAATAGCTAGAGGTGTAAAGACAAACGCCAAGAAATCCTGGGGCTATGTGAAAGAACAGACAAAATCTAAATCAGGAATAGGTGACTTGAAAGGCGTGAATGGAGGAACCATAATAGATGATAAGGAATTTCTTTACTTATGTGTTCACTGTTGAAGGGGACTCTAGGACACCTGATTTTAAAAACAAATTTACACTCAAATGAAAATATTGAAGACGTACTTTTGAAACCGGACAGCATATTAAAGCAGTTAAAATTGTTAAATATAGCGAAGGCCGCAGGAAATTAGCTAATTTGTATCCAGAAAAAAGGTTCAAAATGTTATCCTGGAACCTATAGACCAGTCTCTTTAACATCGGTCATTTGTAAAATGCTAGAAAGATTTGTGAAACAGAGTATACTGAACTATCTGAAGAAGCATGACTTACTTTCTGATGGTCAATATGGATTCAGAGATCAAAGAAGTACAATTCTTCAGTTATTACCTGTGTAAGACAACTGGACTGAAGCACTTGATGAAAATTTACAAGTTGACACAGTATACTTCGATTTTGCTAAGGCATTCGATACAGTACCTCATAAACGTCTCCTACACAAGCTGTCAGCGTATGGTGTTTTAGGGACTCTTCTCCATTGGATAGAAAGCTTCCTGTCATGCAGAAAGCAGCGTGTGGTTGTCAACGGAAACAAGTCTGGGTGAAGTGATGTGATTTCTGGAGTCCCTCAAGGATCAGTATAAGGCCCGCTATTGTTTGTCATTTTTGTGAACGACCTCCCTGAAGCTGTGAAAAGTGTTTGTAGACTCTTTGCTGACGATACTAAACTTTATCGTGTTATAAACTCCAGACAAGACCAAGAGATTTTGCAAACTGACATTGATGCTTTATGTGAGTGGAGCCAGGACTGGTAATTGCGTTTTAACTTTACGAAGTGCAAGTGGAAATAAACACTTTGACAAGAAATACCAAATGGGTGATACAAATGGAAATACTGTTGATATTGACATTATTGAGACTGAGAAAGACCTGGGAATGAATTTTACATCTTATCTGAATTTTAATCATCACATTAGCCTTACAGTAAATTAGGTTCACTCTTACATTGGAATAATTAAAAGAAACTTTGTGTTTATGGACAAACGTCAATTCCTTTTACTGTAGTAAGGGCTTATACGCCCCATTACGGACTATGGGAACATTTTACATATCCCGGTGACTAAAAAGAACAAAAGATTAGTAGAAAATACACAGAAAAGAGCCACAAGATTAATCCTAGAGTTGAATGACTTGCCTTATGAACAACGTCTTCGGGAGCTCAACTTGCCAACACTAGATTACAGACGTGATAGAGGTGACATGATTCAAGTTTTTTTTAAATAATTCACCATATTGATGACTTCGAGTATTCGCATATGTTTACACTCTCCCTTGGCAACCATGATATAAGAGGACATACAAACAAACTGAAAAAAGGAAGATTCAATAAGTGCATCCGTTTAAATTCCTTCACAAATCGCATAGTTAACGCATGGAATACGCTTCCAGATAAAATGGTTACTTCGGAAAGTGTTGATGAATTCAAAAGAAAACTGGACATTCTCTGGCAATGGAAAGATTGTAATACAGAGCACATTTACTACTATTATGAATAGACGACCAAACCGGACCGGACGACCACAACAATGACAGATCGAAGGAAATGATAGTCCATCTAGGGACTTATACTTTTCCCAATCATCACAAGGTATCACAAGATAAATTGGGGTAAGAAGCTACATGTATTATCACATGTCAATTTGCTACCATTTTCACGTTAATACCGAAGTTCTTAAAACTACAAAAAAAATAAGGTGAAATTATCCGGTTTTGTTTCCGTTTTGGTGATATTCATACTTACCTTGTTTATATTGTTTGTTGTGCTCTCAATATTAAATTGTACATGTCATATGATGGTGATGTCATTATACTTATTGCAAACTGACTGATGAAGTTGCTACCCGTTGCATCACAACCATCTTCATTACAACTATTGTGTGTTCATGACTTATTTTGCCCAAATGCTTACGCTTATGTTAAGAGACATTTATAATTTCTAAAGATTGCTTATATAATTATTTATGTAGTTTTTATACTTACAATGAAGACAATATTGATATAAACGTTGTTTACTGATTTACTTGTAGGTATGAATGAAAGGCTGGAGATTTTTGAAACATTGAGATTGTTAGACAGTAGCATCTGGATAGGGACGGGATCGATCATTTAAATCAGCAGTACGGTGAAAGATACAGAGATTTTTTAGCCATATTTTAATTAAGGTACCTAAAACAAATAAGATTAATTATTTTATGATTTAAATAAAGGCGTAATCTTGAGTGAATATCCGTATACACATTCAAGTTCAGAACACATGTACATTGTTTACAAACACCAGCATGTTCATGATTTCGTTGATTTTCAATTTTCATAGAAATTAACGTTAAACAAATATTATAAACGTAGTAACCAATTTTATCAATACAATAAAATAATTCAACTGTAAAAGCATGAACCTTTCAACAATAAAGAAATTGACACTTAATAGAGCCCATTTATAACTGTATGAGTTTCAAAGTGTTTATAACCATAGTCAATATTTACGTACTTTATGCTCACAAAATAGTTTTCAGAATACAAAATGTATTAAAATTTTATTAGCTCGGCTGTTTTCGAAGAAAACCCGACGTATTCTCAAAGCCAGCTCTTCCGCCGAAAACTTTAACATTGGCCATATCTTTTGCAATATTGAAGATAGCAACTTGATATTAAGCATGCATGTGTATCTCATGGAGCTGCACATTTTGAGTGGTGAAAGGTCAAGGTCATCCTTCAAGTTCAAAGGTCAATTTTTTCATGTGTATCTCATGAACCTGCACATTTTGAGTAATGAAAAGGTCAAGGTCATCCATCCATCAAGTTCAAAGGTCAAAAAACAAAACCCAAGCACCCACAGCCGAGCGTTGGCACCAGCTATGCGGTGCTCTTGTTAAAACAAATGCTTTATAAAAAGTTAATTACTTTTTTTCTATGAACTAAGGCTTTTCATAACAAACTAAAAGCTAACATTTAATGCCGGCCGAGTTGATATTTCTCACAACAATTTGGTTTTCTCAACTGACCAGAATTGATCAGTATTCGTCAGATACGTTCTAAAGCTTAACTCTTCCATACCGAATTTTGCAAAAACTGTGCCAAAAAATGCTTAAAGCATTAAAAATACGAAACCTAATCATGTACATAACGGAATCCTCAAGACTATTATTAACCTGTGACGTATGCAAGCTTTGGGTCACGTGAGCGCCAATTTCACGTGATTTCCACTAACGCGCTTTTCAAAACAAAGAAGAACTACTAAATAATACGGTTTCTCCATGGCAAATTGCGTTGTAAACAATGATTCAATGGTCACGTAGTTTTACATGTAACCCGCGCGTGTTTAAATTTAGATCATTTCTGTCAATGGACAGAAATTGAAAAGCCCTATCTTTGTACTGAATTGTGGCATTTCTCGACCGATTTTTACCATTTGTTTTTGCAAATCTGACATAAATACCATCAAATTTTGACTCATAATCACTTTTTTGCGACACATAACAAAAATGTGGAAATATAACAACATCTATTCGGCCGGCTTTAACGTGATTAAATGAATATTTATGGTTACTGTAGTTTTTTTTATATTATAATTAAATTTCAAGAACGATCTTCGTCAGGTCTTCGTAAGACATCTCCTCTAGATCAGCATTGCTGTGACAGCTGCATTGGCATCTGACAAAAAGAGCTCATACTTCATACTTTTAGTTTTACATATGTACAAAACTGAACAATACAAGTTTGTTTGATTTAAATTATGTTTGTTAATTATAATATAATAAATGTTGAGAAGCATTATCAAGATCTGCTTGATTGCTAATGAAAATTAATAAACACCAAATATGTGATGATGGTATGTTTTGAAATGCTTTTGTTGTATTTTTTATGAAAATAATTTTAATAGATACTTGTTATAATTATCAAACATTTGATCTGGCACATCAAGCACTTTCAAGAATTTGGCACTGGCAGATGTTTTTCTGAAAATTTGTTCATGAATCGTATATTTAAGTTCACAAATAATCATATCCGTTCTTCAAATCAATTAAGCATCTTAGATGATTCTCAGTTATGTATGATTGTTAATGCATTTGTTGTCACATGAGGTTTTCAAGCAAATTCATAAATGCAACTGAACTTGTTTAATGATTGTGCTTGTGTATTCTGCGAGTTGTCTTGAATGATAATTTACAAGTAAGCATGATTATTAACATGCCCAAATCAAGATTTAAACATATAAATTCTTTGAATTCGTATCCCCCGCCAAATAAATTGTGTTTATATAGGGGGGCAATTCCTCCATATACAGTATTATCCTAATTAACTGTAGGGTAACTGTTTTTATGCATTGCAATTCTCCTCATTGATATCTATTTATGTGTCATGTGGAAATCTTTTCTGAGATATAGCCTTGAAAAGTTACACCATACAAAAACAACAAAGGGCAATAACTCTTATTTAAGAAAGTGTAGCTTTATAGTTCTTGTGCATGTCACTTCTTTCCATTGATCTATAAACACCAATGAAGTTTCATGTTGAAATAGACTAGTTCATCGTATCTGAGATGTAACCCTGAAAAATGTTTAATGTTGAAGTCTTGTATTGTGTATGAGTTATAGCCATGAAAAGTTACATCATACAAACAAAGGGCACTAACTATAATTTAAGAAAGTGTATGGTTAGGGTTCTTGTGCATGGCACTACTCCTGATTGATATATATACACCCATGTAGTTTCATCTTGACATCTTATATAGTTTCTGATATAATGGTTTGAAAAGTTTTGTGACACACAGACGGAATAAAAACAATAGGATAATGTTTATCTGCATTTAACTTGAAAAATGATAAATGAGTGTTATACACAGCTGAAAGCGACTGCACTAAACTGAAGCTGATGTCCAGTGCCACTGTTGCAGCCCCAGCAATTGTAGACGACTCGGTGCCTATGAAATTCATTACAACCTCTGTGAAAATATAAATATGGCTATTGGAACAACCTTCTCCTGAAATAAACAATTTCACAACTGAATATTTTAAGCAGGTGTAGTGTAACATTATTATCAACATAATTTTACTTGACAGGACAATTAAACAAGGGCTAAAAGTAACATAATTTAACATGACTTACTGAAAAGTCTCAATTTTGTTTGTACTTTACATGTACAGGACTTGCGTTTTCAAAGTGATACATATATTAAAAAACGATGTTCATTTCAGAGAAAAAGTTAACAGCAATATAATATTTTGTATTATTTTCCTGATTAAAAAAAATAAGTTAGGTCTCATTTTGCAATTAATTGTTTACTACCAGTCAGTGCCTTAAGTAATCTGTATACATCATACGGTGCTTAGCGACCATGTTCAGCCATTTCTTTTCGAGTTTTTCTGATGTTCTTTTTTCGGATGCTTTCTTATTACATGTATATTCACTCTCCACCCTGGCCCACATCTGATTTTTTTGTATGACTTGTTATTTATTTCATTCGTTAAATTGTTGAATTGTTTGTATTAATCCAGAAATTATTTTACTTGTTTGCTTTACCGCTGGATACATGGTAATCGGAGGATAATCAAAAATTTTAAACAGTTGTGATCATATTGTCAGATTAGAGAACACGCATCATTTTGGACCAAACCTTTCTTTCCATCATTCCGACAAATGCACATGTTTTAAAGATCTTTTAGTAAGGATGAAAAATTATAAGTTATATAGTTACTTGTTTAATAACGTACAAAAAAAAAAGGATGTTCAATAGTGCAGTTGTAAAATCTGCCAGACTCAAAACACTATTTACAATCATTTGTGTTACCTTCGGTAAATTTGTGGCGCATGAGGTCATTGTTATTTAATCCATGCAAACAGGCTAAACCACAATCCTCCCCATCAAATTGCAGTGGATCAAACAGTCGTCTAGCGAAACATTGTGCCCCTTGATTTTTAGGTGCCGCCATTATTTTTCATTGGTTGTTGTCTGTTTATTTTTCCAAGTGTTTCCAAAATGTTCTATTTTAAGAAAAGGAACTCCAAATCGTGACGAATGTGAATGGTTACAAAATGGGTAAAATACCAGAACGGCCGTTTACCAACAAGGCCTTCCCAAAAAGGCCGCACCAAAAAGGCCGCATAAGTGAACCAAAAAGGCCTCATGGTATACCAGAATGGCCATACAATATTTTTTATTATCATTGTAGTATTTTGTCAGTTTGGCTGTCTATTGTCTGTAAATCTTTGCTTGTTAATGTATATTTTGTTATATAAATTGTGTGACTGTGCTTGTGCATTGACTGTATATATCGTAAATGTATATTTAAACATAAACAACAAGTAACGAAAATAAACAACTTCATACCTGTTTTATGTCTTATTCCATTTTGATTTATGTGTATTTCTTTGTAAGCACAATTTGAAACCTAAAATAACAATAATTGCTTTAAGGCCTCTTTGGTTTATCTTTTGGCGTTTTTGGTACGCTTTGGGCCTTTTTGGTAAGGCCTTTTTGGTATTCGGCCTTTTTGGTATGCGGCCTTTTTGGTTTTCGGCCTTTCTGGACCTTAACCACAAAATGACATAACTATGAAAATAAATATGTGGAATTACATTATTTCACACATACCATATATAATGCAAACATCCGTTTTCTTTTCCGACTTTATACATTTACGGCTTTCCATTGAATATTTAACAGACACAACACTCGTCCAGAATTAGTTCTGGCTACCAGAACTTTAAATGTCGCTTTTTATGATTTTTGACTGGCGCGACTTTATAGCTATGGACCAACCCCATAAAGTGAGTCAACCAGAAATTCCCGTAAAGTTGACTGATAACAAAGACCGGTCCAAAACAGCTTTTAAATGCAGTTTTTGGCCCTTCATCAACCACTTGATCGGAAAGATTGACATTTTTCACATTTAAATTATATATTCTTTCCTATCTTAAACATTTGAAATTTATCTTTACTGCTCTAATATATCGAGAAAAACAGCGATGCGACAGACATTTTTTTAATGAGAATCTCCCGAGATTTCACGGTCATATGACGTTATTTCTATTTTTAGTAACATACCATGTGCTCAAGTGTTTTCAATTCAGAACGACATTTCCCGGTAATTAAAATTATTCCTGCTTGTTTTGTAAACAAATTGTAGTATAAATACAAACTCAAAGTAAAAATTATATAAAATTACCTGATTCACTTTGAAATCAGTCTTTTAATCCACCATACGTAAATTGTTAATCACAAATAATAGATTTCAGAAACCAAAAGTAATGTTTACAATTTCAGCAAAAAAATGTCAAGCTCGATCCGAAAGTATCCAAATAAAAACTCGTCACGTGACAAAGCGACCGTGGCGTAAAAAAATGTGAATTTCAGGCTAATGAGAGTTTTTTTCATCTATTGTAAGATGCATTTGAAATATTTGAACCTTAAAATATGCCCCGATGCAGTAATTTATATGTATTCACAAATATGTGTAGAAATTGATCCAAGAAAATGAACTGTCTTAAATTTATAGCGCGACATAAATATATTACGACTCTGGTTGACTTTCGATATTGGGTTCGCTTCAGCGTACAGGTCTGTCAAAACTATATAAACTGTTCGCTGAAGTTTCTTTAGCTAGTCCAGAATTCGAGCGAATCATTTAAATTCGATGCACATTTAAACCGTTAGCTCTACTCGTAACGTTTGAGCGTTAAAGGTATTATTGGCTTTTACACATAAACAAGGATAGAATTCCAACATACAATCCAAATAATGTGTTTAAAGTTTTAAAACACATTACGGTCGCGTATTTGCATGAAATACATTGATTGTCAAAGTTTCAGCAATTTTGCTTTTGCCAATAATAGAATTGTTTTACGAACGAAATTTGTTTTAGTTTCTAAGAACGTTTTTTCACGTAAAACGGTCTTAGAAAAAATCACTTAAAACGGTGTAAGCAATATTCCTGAAAGAAAATGTTAGAAAAAGTTTCTAAATGAAAAATTTAAGAATTACCAAATACTATATTAAATATCTATTTCGTCTGCCCAAAATCAGGTAAGGCTTCAAGAAAGGCACCCATTTCAAACTGTGATTTCGGTATGTGGTATATAAAGCCTATTTGAGTTGCAAATAGACTTAACAGAATTTCCATCGCAAATTATATACGAAAGATCACTCTGAACACCAAAATCAGAGCTTCGGTATTTTCCGTGATTACACGGAGAGCGAGTGGAAATTTCCCCGTCTACATCCTGCCTATTATTTTGATGGAAATGTTTTAATTCCCACTCTTGAAATCTTATTCATAAGCTCTAATTTTAATGATTTATTTCCGCTACAACATAACTTAAAAGCTTTACACGTCTCCTTATACAAACTGCATAGCTCATTGCATTTAAACTGATTTGAATTTAAAATAACGTCAACAGTAAATGTTAAATGTTAAATGTGTTTTATTTAATTAAACGCCTATATCTATACACAAGTGCATATTCAGTGGCATTTCACAAAACATTGAAAAACATAATAAACACGTACAGAGCATAAAATCACATTCACAATTAAAAAAACGCAATAATCAAGCATTTAAAAAATGAACATATAAAACAACGTTATTATGATTAAGATATATAAATCATTCGCTGAATAAATGAAAATGTAAAATAGTAAACTAACATAAATCAATACTATATAAATTATCTTTAATATTTGACGCAAACACGCAAAGAATAAAAGTATGTTTATGTGGTAGAGAACATAATCATGCATGCATACTCGAAGTAAGTAATGCGAAGGTTACGGAAACATTTAGTAAAACTTACTTAAAAATATGTTTTAAGATTCTTTTTAAAAGTGTTTATATTGTCAGATTTACGCATATACGGTGGTTAAACGTTCCACAACTTTGGACCAATGGTAGAGAAACTTATGTCACAAAATGTATTTCGTTTATTGAACAGGACTACATAACACACATCCAATCTGTCAGCGAACCTCATGCCTGTGCGACTGGGTGCATACGGTGTCAGGAGTTCCTTTAAGTACCCTGGTGCTCTTGAAGTATGGCAGTTATACATATAACACAACATTTTGAAGTTAATTCTGTCTTAATCGGTAGCCAGTGCAAGTCAAATAACGCCTGTTAGGAACTGTCGAATTTCCTACGTTGTAGGATCATATTTGCACACATATTTTGAATACGTTGTAACTTTGTAAGTTCATGATCTGCAATACCATATAGAATAGCGTTGCAGTAATCCAGATGCGAAATTACAAGTGAAAGAACTAAGATTTCAGTAGCTTGCTTGGTGCGATATTGACGAATGCGTTTCATGCGAAGAAAGTTTATCATTGCGGTTTAACATTTGCGTGTAACATGTCCATTAAAATTGAGTGTTTCATCTAAGAAAGCACCTAAGTATCTTACACAAGGAACTTTTTTTACCGTGTCACCAGCAATATCTATGGTTTGTGTTGCACATTTGTTTAACTGTTTTTTTTTGCTTCCAAACATTATAAACTCGGTTTTAGACGTATTCATTTTTAATCTGTTTTTGTTCATCCAGTCATTAATCACTATTTCCGAGTGTTCGACTTCTCGGATCGTATCAGCTTCGTTGGAGCTAGAAGGTCGAAAACACTTGCTAGCGATGTGATAGTCTGCGAATCCATATAAAGCTATGAACGGGGGGATAACATCGAAAGCGATGTACATCCATGGGCCTAGACAACTTCCTTGAGGAACACTACAATCTAGAGCACGGCATGACGACAGCGTACCGTTGATGCTCACTCTACAGCCACAAGGTCTTAGGTACGAGCCCACCCAGTCAAGGGCTGTACCTGAAACACCGTGCTGGCAACGCAGGACCACCAGAAGTACATCATGGTCCACAGTATCGAACGCGACACTCAGGTCGATGTCTAATAGGGCCGTCACTTCCTGTCGTTCCATTCCTGTTAAAATGTCATTAACGACCCGCAATAAAGCAGATTCACATGAGTGATCGGGGCGATACGCAGACTGATATTTTGGAAGTAGTCCGAATTTATTACTCTGCGGATTAAGTCTTTTCAAGGCCGCTCTCTCTATAACCTTTGAGATAAATGAAAGATTACTGACTGGTCTATAATTTGACAACACAAGCTCAAGACCTGACTTCTTTAATTAAGGCCGCACAATCGCTACTTTGTATGTTTTAGGAAAAACACCTTCTGACAAAGACAGGTTAATGAGTTTAGTTGGTACGGGTAAAAGTTCCGTGGTATATGTTTTCAATAAATTGGTGGGCAAAACATCAAGCTCAGTACATGTACGTTTATGGTTACAATATCCAACGGCCATCCTCGGCGTCCTCTCTACGACCAAGCAATCAGATTTTGAAAAATGTCGATACATAGTTGTAGTTAGAACGCAAATATGTGTCTCTCAACGATATACAAATACCGTCGCCCATCACACCGGATACCTGCTACCTGCTTTTTTTCGCGTGTACGCGACGTTCTCACCACGTTCTTAACGTTTTCATTGTCGACCAATCGGGCCTGCTCGGCCCACACGGCACATGTTTGTTTTTTAAATATTCGTTCTGTTCGCTCAAGTCGCTCCTGACCAGCTTTCGATTTTTTGTTTTATCGTGTCTGGGCTTTCTATACGTCTTGCACTGCTAATAGTCTTCCGGCAAACAATTTATATCGGCTCGATAATTATGTGTTTATCTGCCTGATATCGGGATTTTCATCCCATCATTCAAAAAGCTAATGCCCGATATCGCGCCAATAAAAATTTATAAATCAGTCGAAAACAGATAAATTCAATCAACTACTTGCCTTCTGATTTTCAATATGCGGATTAAGAAGTGCGTCGCTAGGGTACGCAGTTTGATATTGAAAACTAAAGTTGGGTAGACACAGAAGTGCGAACACACCGGATAACCGGGTTTTAAAAACGCGATTTCGGGACAATGTTTTACCGCGGATCGAGGCGTAGAACTTTTAAGACACCTTCTAAAAAACAAGGAATTGAAAAAGAATTCACGTATGCACATTTTCTACGTTACTGAGCTCAATATGGTCCTCTGATTTATGACTTGATCTTATCAATATGTAAACTTACAAAATTGAGTTAATTGTTTAATAAATTTGTTCATGCCACATTTTAAATGCAATTACTTATATAATGTTATGCTCTGGTAATTTATGAAAATATGTGTGCAAAAATACGCACATGCAATAAGTCCTGCAAGAAATTAAATCTACGCATGGCAATGTTAACTTCTTTTTTTTCAGATTAAAACATGCATTGCATCCTGTTCAAACGAATGGTTGTGTGTGTGTGTGTGTTTTTTCATTTTCAAAAGCAATCAATATAGCTCAAATGATGTATAATCTTTATTCTTAATTTTACAATATTGTGTGGATTTTAAAAGAAAGGAAACGCGCGCATAGATGTAGTTTAGTATAAGGCTCTGACCTGATACAAGACAAGAAATTGAAGTTGGCCCTAGTTGCTCCTCTTAACTGGTATGGCTATCAGAAAACAAGCGGTTACGTTTAAAAACAATATGCCCGAGTTCTGCAGACATGTGTTGCTCCAATTTCCAAACCCAGTCGCCGCCGCCCGCGCTTCTGGATGACAACCTCTGCAGCCTAGTCACTGGTTTCTAAGAACTTAAACTCGAAGTTGATGTCATTCTTCGAGCAATCTCCACACAGAGTTGTCGTTCCATGCTCTCACATACAATCTCTTAATCTCCACGCAGCGTTTCCACGAAAAGTTGTCGTTCAATTCTCTCACATGCTATGCTGGTTCCAATCAAATTTCTGCGCGGAGGTTGACAATCTCTGCCGTCACAAGAAAATCCTTCCAGATCTTGTTTGTTTAAGTATTGTATTATGAAAAGTAGTATCATTTTCTTTTATATATTGAACCTAGTGTATAAGTTAAGGTTCATAACAAACAAATAAATTACCTAAATTAAAAAAGTAAAAATAACTATGGGAACAGTATTGTACCACGTGGTTCGGCTATCATCATGTGGTTGGTTATAACGGCAGGGATTTGATCCAGCTATGCTATTTATTTGACGGTTGTGGCTTTAGCTAAAATACTGGTCATATTGAAACAGAAAGGAAATTCAGTTTCAACAGGCATATTTACCAAAGTAATAGATTATCTTAAATCATAACATGTAATATTTGTGAGTAGGTATTCTTTGTATTGAACTTACCGACTATGGCTTTACCCTCAGACTAAACTGGATCATGATTTGCACGTAGTTGCTATCATTATCGTGGGAATACAGGTTTGATAACACCAATTCCAATTCCCATAGGGTTCTATCATCACCCCAGGAAACCCGATACCTTGTGAGTAGCGTAATACCTTCGGAGCAGCATTGTGTATTTCTGCATGAGCTTACATAGGTAAGTAAATTCGAAAAATTAAAAATGTTCAAAGTCCAATTTGAAACAACTGTGTATATACATTGATAACAAAGGTATTGGCCTACACGTAGAAAAAATCCTGACAAATTTTCTTAAAAAAAATGAGCGAAATGTGGCTCCCTAAAGTAGAAGATCGGGAAAAATGGGCCATTTTTATGCATTTAGAGGAGAAAAACTGCTTTAATTTGCAAGCCACTACAATAACTAAAGGATTTATACAAATTTACACATGTCTGCCATAACCTCTCAGCAGGGTTTCTCCAGAAAACTATTTCTTGTGGAGAAATTTGCGTTTTTAATGACCATGTTGGGAAAACATGGATACCAAATGGAGAAGACTAGGAAACCTTATGTGAGCAGCAACTTTATAATTCTATTTCGTGACAAAAAACCTAATTTCCAGCCATTTTGTTGCAATTTCTTTGCTTTGTAGAGGCCCATAGTAAGCGTATGTGGGCACATATGCATACGAATGTACTTTTAATGCCTTATATATTATCAATAGTGCCTTTTCAACATGCTCCAGTTTTATTTTTTTTACCAACACTATTTTGGAAAATATAAAGAAAGACTTGACTGCTTAGTCACATAAATTAATTGGTTAGGTGCATAGACTAAGGTTTTAATAAATGTATGTGGGGGTTGTATGTATAATATTTAAATGTGGCGTGTTCTGAGCCTTTTGGTACTAATTCGTCAAGCGTCATAATGAGAAAAAAACTCATTTGAAATGACGTCGCTAAACTTGCGCTTAATTTTATTAAGATTACCCAATGTTTTCTTTGATTTTACTGTTTAGCGTATTTAAGTAATATAAAAATCGGCACAGACTGGCCATGGAAGGAATTGTCTACCAAACAAATAGTTGATTTTGATGTTTCAATTTCAATTAGCTGACTTCTGAGTTGTCCNATCGGTGTGGCTATAAATATATCCTCGCTTAAATAAACTGCCGCAACACCCCTTAAGAAAGATTCAACCATCATTTGCTTTGCAATTTAATCTATCTTTACCACATCAGTCATATGGAATGCCTACACAAAACACGAAAGCAATGGCGTCTTCTTTCTGTTGATCTTGTCTGTTGAAGTCATACCGTTTGTTACGAGTAATGCATGTTCGCCATGGACTTTGGATATGCTATTAACACGAATATTTAATGTATTTATAAACATGTCACACACCATGCAACAACACTGCGGTTTAGATGCAGCATTATCGATCTGCGAAGAACGTCTCAGCCGTGAAGTGCATGGTCTTTTGACCATTGAAACGTGTTTTGAAGTACTAGTAAGATATATATTTATTAACAGTTCTTGTTTTTATCATAATATTACATAATTATTTAAATTATGTATTAGGTTTTTATGTCATACTTTCGTAACGTTTATTTCCACGACATTGTATTTGCATTTAGAAAACAAATTAACATAATTTATCCCCTGATAATGTGCCTTAAGTTTCATTTTTCCAAGTTGTGTAATTCGTTGACATATCGCAGTATTGGAAACCAACACTCATATATTGGGCATCCTTCTTAAAAAAAAGAGTCAAATTCCACTTTATCGTTGTTCATTTGCATTATATAACCTAGCGAAAACAAATATTGCATAACACATGATTATGAAATACAATATGTTCAAGCATAAATTGCATGGTTTAAAAGTTGTAATTAAACTACCTTGTTGTGTGCATGGCTATTTTGAAATATGTATCGATTTCGACTGAAACGATTTTAGTGTCCTATATTGACTTGCTCGCCTACTGCGTTTAACGATCTATTATTTATATTCTATAACCACTTGCATTATATTCTATAACCATTTGCAAATGTGTTAGTGTAGAATGACATAACATAGATTTTTTGTAAATTGAGAATTTGATTATTTATGGTAAGTATTGTATTTGCTCTGTCATGCGTACGTGTACTGCAATTTTAATTTTTTTATTTTGTAAAATAACCAAACTATTTCATGAAGTGCCAATCAAAACATATACATGATACAAACAAATTAAAAGATGTGTGATTAATAATAATGTATTATTAACCTCAAAGCTCTGAGTTGCTACGACCAGTTTCTAAATAAGAATTATGATTAAAATATGCATAACTTAACTTGACTTTGATTGAAAATCCAATTTCTGACCTCAATCACAATATTTCCTTTCAGTATACATCAGATGCCTCTAAACGACGCTATATAAATGTCCATAAAATTTGCCATTACCGTCTGACGCGTCTGGCCCGCGTCACGCGAAAGAAGTCATTTATCGAGCGATATTTGCAATTCCAAATATGCCACCTAATCAAATATCTGGTCACCCTGCCTGTGCCCTCAATCTAAATATGTTCGTTATGCTTTTATCAGATGTTGCGTCTCACAAATCGGTTTTGATATCATTGAGACATTTTTTTCTCATCATCTGTGTTTCGGAAGCCATACGTTGGGTACGATGAAATCGTCCGATACTTGAAACGCGATAATTCTTCGATGAAGTTATTCTGAAAATATCATTTGATGTGTTTTAAATTATCGGCACTTACTGTTTTATCATTATTTAGTCTTTTTATAGTCATGTTATACAGGTATGTGGAAAAACGTCAATTGTTCTAAAGTTTTAAACAATGATTAAAGCCGCTTTGCTTTTCGCGTGTTTAATTGGTTATTAAAATCACAATTTCCTTTCTTTATATTTATTTTTATAAAAATATTTCGATGTGATCTCTAGTCTTTAATCGTCACACTTAATTTTTGTCATATTTAGTGCTTTTGAGAACATCAAATAAAACAATATGAATGCTAGCTGATGCTCAAAGTCAAACAGTGTAGAGTGCCTCCATAATAAGTTACAAAAAACAATTATTCTTCATCCCAAAATAAACATATTATGAAATTGTTAATGTCCAAACTGAATTGGGAAACCTTTCACAATGGGTGTTTGGCGAGGGTAAACGTTGATGGCAGATGCTAATTTGGAAACACTGTCCATACATGGTTGACTCATAACGGACTTAATAAAAGGGCCCTTACGTTTCTATTGATTGCACTGGCGGACAAAATAGTTTGCCGATTGCCTTTCTCGTGGAAGTGAACGAAGAAATATGGGCGTTTTTTAAGGACTGTCATCCTCGACAATACAGGCAGATTGGTTTCCGTAATTGGTGCTTTTGTTGGTGGTGGTGTTATTATTAATTTCAATTGGTTCAAAGTTAATTAATTTGTTTTATTTGTTAAATAAAAAAAATGAGCATTTAAACAATAATCGATCTTAGTTGTAATAGTTTACTTCTATCGTGTCTATCCAATACAGACGCCGCGTATTTAGATTTACATCTAACTATNTATATTTGCTGCAGCATATCTGAAACCAAAGCATTGTTCTATGGTGTCTATCATCTTTGTAATATTGTACACCGGTTTGCTTTTCTGTAGAAGCACATACACACTGTTCCGGAATGCACCTATAAAATGAGGCGTGACCCGTTTTATTTGCATTATTTGAACAATATTTGAAGATAACCACAATCTGATGCCAGCTGGATTTAGAGAACTTGTTGAAGTAAACAGCTTTTTTTACTAATCAGATGTCAGATAATTACATCATTTGGACTGGTCTGGACTTTTGTGCATCACTTACTTTTCTTCTGGATAACTTGTTTGTTGAATTTAATGGTAAACTATTTAAACAAATTATTGGCGTTCCTATGGGTACTAATTGTGCGCCACTTATAGCTGATCTTTTTTTATATTGTTATGAAAGCGAATTTATGTTAGAATTATCTAAAACTAAACAAGTAGATTTGATTCAATGTTTTAACCTAACTAGTAGGTACATTGATGACATACTTAATTTAGATAATCCATTCTTTGCACAATATATTCACAAAATCTACCCAAACGAACTAGTCTTAAATCTATCGTGTCTATCCAATACAGACGCCGCGTATTTAGATTTACATCTAACTATTAATAATAATATGATTAAAACTAGTTTATACGACAAACGGGACGACTTTAACTTTGAAATAGTAAATTTTCCGTTCCTAGATGGCAACATCCCTAAAGGTCCTTCCTATGGTATTTACATTTCGCAGTTGGTACGTTATGCCAGAGCATGTTCATGTATTAAAGATTTTAATGATCGTAATCTTATATTAACGAAGAAATTGCTAAAACAGGGTTTTTTGTATCATAACCTAAGAGGTAAGTTCGCTAAATTTCACTCTAAGTATGGTGATTTAATTTCAAAATATAATGTTTCTTTAAAATGGCATTTAACTAATGGAATTTCCCATCCATCATTTTATGGGGATGTTTTGAAACGTGTCCGCAAATTAAAATATGTTAAAGAAAATGTTCATATTAAACTTTTCCATTTAATTAACTCGTTTTTATCAAAAGGATATGATGCTTATGTACTTAAAAACACGTGCGTGATGGTTTTCGATTCACTTTATCTTTTGTCTCTTAAAATTTGGAATCATTAGTGATATAATGGGCATTTTTCACTTTTTAATTTTTAATTAAATTGTGTCTTTGTGTCGTATGCACTTTATCTTTCGTCTCTTAAAATTTGGAATCATTAGTTATATAATAGGTATTTTTCACTGTTGAATTAAATTGTGTCTTTGTGTCGTAGGCACATATCTGCATGAAAACTACACTGTTCACGTCATTATGGATTTTTGTGACGTCATTCGACCGACTTTCCCAGTTGTAATCTACATGCATAGGTCATTGGGTTTATAAAGTTCCATTTTATTTTTATTTTCTCTCTGATAGGCTTTGCTTGTTTGATTTAATTATTATTATTTTTTTTAGCAGTCACATAAACAACCAAGCAATGTAATATGGAATTTTTACAACCATTATTGCTGCTTCTTCCTGTATTTGCGCGATGATTTTCTAAAATATTAACTCCGTGACGCTATATTCTCAAATCTTTTTCTATAAAGAAGGAATGTAGTTGACAATTGTTAATAGTTTTATTTGATCGTTCGTCAAAAAGTTGTAACTCTGTTACTCTTGTATCTTCAATGCAATTGAGTAATTAAATAGTAATTAAATTGAATGCGTTTTAATTCCCTTTTATTATTGTTTAATTTGAGTTACAATGCTATGACGTTAATTTTTATTTACACTTAAATGTATTATGAATATTGCTGGGCCAAGTGTGAGGTTGAGCGCTCTATAACCAGGTTTAAACCCCCAATGCGTTGCATTGACCGTTCCAAGGCGGTGACCCCAGCTTTATTCTTATTTGTGTTTATGTTGTTTTGTATTGTGCTGTATTGTGCTGTTTTGTACTGTTTCGGCAATCGGTCACTTGCCATAAATAAAGGACCAACTAATTGTTTATAATAAGATTTCAATACTGCTCCAGCAGCTGGAGTTTCACTTCTTGATATTGTTATGCAAATAAGAAGTACTGTGCGCAATAAAATCAACCAACCCTTTCAATGATGATTAATGTCGCGCCGTAAATTATTTATTCTACTGATATCATACATAAAAATATCGTTAATTTCATATTTCTCATTCTTATTGGAATGCAGGTTTTGCTTGTTATTAATGATCGACTATCAATTCGGGACAAAAACCTTTGCAATGTCATTATCTTGACTATTCCATTGTTTAGTAATAATAATTAGTTGTTCGCAAGTTAACAAATACAAAGTGCATACATTTCGAGATGTGTTGTTTCTGGTCAATACTCAAGGTTCCAGCACGATTTAACTCCACGCCTGAAAAATCGCACACGCAAATGAAATTATTCTCAGGCTTGAATACCACTTTCAATAATTGGCATGCGCATAGTGACACTACATGATTATACTTCTGCTTATTTTACAGCGCAAGATAAGTGTCAAGTCGACCATTGATATCACAATAAAATATATTATTAAAAGATTCTTGGCATTTATAATAGTGACAACGTATAAGCAATCATCAGAAAAACATCTTTACGAAAATTTATAAATGTATATTTATAGTCAACACTATAAAACCAATTATGTGTGATGCATCTAGCAATTGTAATACCCACATGCCCGTCACCATAATACGAAATAAAGGCAGTTGTGTTCAGACATCATACAACCCTTCGCAGGAAAAAGAATCTAAAGTGTTTAAGACTTAAACAATTTCGAAGTGAGTTTTAAAAAATTGGTCAAAGACCACAATACCATGTTACATGCTAAATCGTAGACGGCTGGGTTTTGTAGGTTCAGAGATTTTTGTACTTTTTTAGAATCATTTGAGTATTTAAGCTTCAACAATATTGTGATAGGTGCGGCGTCCGTCGTTGCGAGCGCGCGAGGTCCAAAACGTAAACACTCACGGACGCCGTACGCTATGGTGTTGAAAACAAAGAGCTGTAATCTCACTGCAACACGCTTATTACAGAACAATCATAAACGTCAAATATGATCGGTACCAAAAACACTTCAAGATTCCATATGATTTCAAAATAGAACATTCTAGTGGCATAACGTTCGTTAAGTGTTTTATTTGTATCAATCATTTCATTGACCCCACAGCGCGATAAATATTCTGATTGATAATGTCTTCAATACGTAATCAAAAGCCGGTTAATCGGAAGCAAATTAAACAACGAAATGATTTCTATGTAGCTATCCGTTCTATCGATTATCCCTACTTTCTAATGGAACCTAGTGTACAGCATGTGCTGGATATCTTTTGTGAAGCCAAGCCATACGAAAAAAGCGGTGCTTTCAATAATATCTCCAATTGAATCTGCAAAGTAATTCTTTCATCTGAATGGCAATGTGTTCAATGTGTTCAGGCCATAGATTTGTATTATGTCATTAAAGAAAAAACCATTAATCGATCTACTGTTAAGCTTTAAATATACATTCAACACGCTGATTACGTTTCAAAGGATGATTTGCATTATTCATAGAAATATAGTTCAAAGTATGAAAATACTATAGAATATGTGTTGATATTGTTATTTTCCATGATGTTGATCATGATGATGGTGATGATGATGATGATGATGATTACGATGATGAAGATGACGATGATGATGATTACGATGATTATGATGATGATGGTGATGATGGTGTTGCTGTTGTTGTTGTTGTTGATGATGATGATGATGCTGATGATATGCTGATGATGTTGATGCCGATGCTGATCCTGCTAATGAAGCTTTTGTTGTTGTTGATTTTGATGATGAAGACAATTATTCCACACATATTCGATTACAAAAAAGAAGTTGAAAGAGATCAGCCCGAGGACAATTATGCTATTTATTCATTTTGAAAAATGCATTTAAGCGGCATACGCATGTTCATTTGAAGTACCCATTAACAGCTCCCGTAACTCATGCAATTAAATATTATCAATGTGATGCTTATTTTCGTTCAGTTCTCGTGGTGTTGCTTGTTAAAGGCACTCGACGCTAGAGCAATTCTCAAAAACAGTCCAATTATTTATTAATGGACAAACCTCATTCGGACATGCCTGTATACTTAATACAATGTGTGGGCAATCTCAATGAAATTACCGAACGAATGTATTGGTAAGTGACAGGCTAATTTGATAAATTGGTCAAGCTAATATAACAATCACAATAGGATACCTCTATAACGTATTTTATGAAGTAGAAATACATATGTTGATTCGACAAAGAATTCTGCCGGTGGCAAAGGTAGACGAAATCGTGCATGTATAATAACTGATAAACACCTAACCACATGCCTTTCTTGCACTCGGCACATGAATTTCGATTTAGTATTTTGGTTCAGCGACCCGATTACAAGTTTTAAAAGGAAACATTAATGGTGAATTTTGAAGAGTCAATACTTGTTGCAGTTTGCTTTCGACACGATTTTGATAAAATATTAAACCGTATATATCTTCATTAACCAGGTTCTAAAAATATGAAGTTAAAAACACATTTCTTAGCCTTGGTACAGTTTTGCTAGCGAGAAATGTGTATGTTTTATCAAGATATAAAATTTTCATTTCCTGTGGATTTGGTACCGGAACAGAGAAATGTTTGATTTTATTGATCTAGCAGTAAGTGATTTTGAGTATCGATTCTCTTTTCAGCAGATTTGACCGTATTTGCAAAACATAAACCACATTTCCGTGTTCGCTGAATTTTTTAACACAGAAATAATTCCACCAATGTTTTTATTAATAAATGTCAAATCAATTACCTTCAAAGTATTATTCAACAATAAGAAGAGAAAAAAGTTTTAGTTAATTTTGACTAAATATTTAATTGTGAAAACTCAGCATATAACATCATGTATATATTTGCAAATTAAACGAAGAATATTTAGTAAGTTAGAAAGCGATTAAATAGTTTTTCGATAATATGTATTCTGTTATTTAAACATGTAATATAACACACGGAACACTGTACAGCGCATATAAACGTGTTATCAAACAAACACGCATTAAGGTGTTCCTGCTGCTTTTTTGTTGCTGTGTTAGACCCCCTCCCACACAAATGAAATAACATGAAACAAAGTCATGTTTTGTGAATACTTTATGCCTACACAAAACAACAAAAACGAAGAAACGAATATTTGTAAAGTGCAAAATTTAAATTTTCCGTAGTTTTTGTTCTCCTTTCACAAACATGAACCCAACGGCACCATTTTCGTTATGCTATAATCGTCTATTAACAATGCAAAACAACGTTGCAAATCACCGTAATAGTTTAGACAAAGCGACACACTTGTGGTTTCTGTTAAATTAAAGCTCTTATTTTATAATTAACACCCTTATATGTACACTCAACAAATTGGATAGAGCGAAGGGCTTTTGAAGCCTTTCTTTGTGTCATTCAAGCATCCACATTGTATTCGAATGTATGGAAGCCTTAGGCAATCCGATTACTGGAGAATTTCTAGCTACATTGATAAATGTCTTGTAAACAAAATATTTTTTAATAACGTGAGGATTTGTTCTAATTAGTCTGCATATTTCCCTGTTTGTGTGAATAATAGAAAGTCATGACGTTCACATAAGACATAAAGCATTGGTTGCTGAGAGGATTACATACTGAAAACAGGAACGCTAGATTGTGATGAAGAGGTACATACCTACACAGCGCTTTATGTGCAATTTTAGAAAGAACACATATTTACACTATTCCTTTACTCTTAACATTCATGTACACTGTGTTTTTTTGTATTTTACCCTACCAACCTTACCACGTACCTAAATCAGCTCATATATATAATCGTGAGAAACGTAACTGAAAAAATCATTTAGTAAGATTCGAAAAATAGCTGGAGAATTACATTTATTCATTTTCGAACGCTTACATTTTTATGCTAATGGAATTTAATAAGAGCAATAAAACCAACCCATCCTGTCAATGAACATTGATGTCAGAATATGGATTATACATACTTCTGATGCCATTGATAACAATATCATTAATTACATATTTCTCTTTGATATTAGAATGTAGCTTTTGATACGATAAATTTATATTGATTCGAGATGGATAATGCGATAACTGTCGTACAGTTATGTTTGCAGATATGTCTTCAAGTGACAACATACTTAATTTATAAATGTCCTTCCTTACCCTCACGTCACAAAAATTAGAAATAAAAGCTACGCTTAAAAAACAACAGAACCTTGAATTAAGATAGTTAGACAATATCGAGGGGAATTGTGAACAAACTTTGTCGAGGACCACAATACGATGTAACATATTACACATAACACTTCTTGGCAAGGTAGGTTCCGAGTAGGTTGTATAAAAAAATATAAATGCTGAGGAGAAATTTTAGAGATTTCGGAAATATGATAATATGTGTGCCGGCCGTTTCTGCGAGCGCGAGGTCCAAAAACCACATATTCACGCCATGTACTCGGGTTTTGAAAAAAGCGCTTATAGCACGCTTCAACACATGTTTTGCTGAACAATCCTGTACGTTAAAATCATCTAAGGCAAAAACCATATTTACAATTTAAATCGTAGGAAAAAAACTTTAATGATTCAATATAATTTCGTTAAGTGTTTTTTTTGTATCGATCATTTTATTGACCTCAAAGCGCGATAAATATGCTTCTTCGCAATGTTTTCAATGCGTATTCAAAGCCCGGTTAATTGGAAGCGAATGAAACAACGAAATGATTTCTATTTATTTATACATTCTATGGACAATCCGTACTTTCTGATGAAACCTTGTGAAACTATTTGCTTAATATCTTTTGTTGAGCAAAGCAACAGAAACAAAAATAGATCCCTTGAATGTATCCTAAAGAATAATTATCTCATCTGAATGACAATGTTTTCGGACCAGAGTTTTGTATTCTGCCATATTTTCTGTTTAAAAAATAAAATTTTACTCATGATGTTATGAATGATTACTTGCTTATATGGTTTTGCCCTTAATGTTGATTATAATGATGATGATGATGATGATGATGATGATGATGATGATGATGATGATGATGATGATGATGATGATGATCGGAAACACTGGTCAATTAAAATCCCAAACTTTTCCAAAGTTTCGAACCTATGAAGCTGAATCCTTTAAGTCTGATCCTTTGATTTTTGGAGATTGAAAGAACGCTTTTTTGTTACTTCTTATGCAGAAATCCTGTAAGTTCTGACCAACTTCATATACATACATTATGCGTAACAATGTCAAAAAGAAAATCAAATTTTCATAGTTTTACGAGAATAAATGTAATAATAACTTGGTACGCCCTGTGGTCCGAAGTACACAACAATGAGTTTATTTTAGTTATACAAAGCTAATACACCAATAAAACCCTAGAATTTTCTGTTTGAGTAATTGCAAAACACAGTCCCATAAACAGAGGTAATTGAATATCATACAATAACTTGTGAATGATCGGTGCACATTATGCCAAATCACATAATGAAATAAAATGACTGACATACTTTACTTAATTATATTTTTTGTAGTATTATACGAATATTTACATTGGGTACATATATCGTTAAACATTTTTAAGTAGAACGGCCAAAGGTATTATTTTGTATGACCTTATAACAAAAAAAGAACTATCAAATGATTGACGTCTTCAAATAGTAAACTCATCTTCATTATGTTCAAATGTATCCTCAAAGTCTTCATAACCATTGAAATGGAACAGTGCATATGTAATCATGTAGTAATGGGCTAAGTATCACGAACATAGTTCAGTCAATATTATGACTCGAGTTTTTTCCTTAATGTTTGAGATGTGTTTGATCATCATGCTCAATTTGATGTTCACAGCATTTTGTTTTAGTTTTGCGTCCGACTCAATTCTGAGTTTGAGGTGGAATAATTACATATGCTTATAGCGGACATTTGAGATTGTTCGTAAGCTGACCGATGTAATAGTTTCTGAGTTTAAACAAGTCATGGTCTTGATACTGGGCCTTTACCGTTGCACATTATTGAATCATTGGCTTGGTCCGTTACATAGCGTAACTTTTTTTATTAACTTCAGTCTATTTAAGCTTATCTTGATTATCTATGCCATAGCGTTGCTGCTTTAGTATCGGATTCGTAGTCCATTACCGAATAATCCACTATTTTCAGTACCATCGCAATTTGGAACATTCGATTGTGTTGTCTGACATGTATGATTATATTCTGTTTTATCAACATTTGCAAGTGGGAAAAAGCAAATATATGTATTAGTTTAGAAAACTTAGTTTTTATTCAGCAATCCTGCTTACACAGATCGCTTTTTATCGCATTTTAATTTGCTTTGCTTTTCTTTTAAATTCATATTGTACGTGATTCCATAGGGACTTAAAATTTCTTTAGGTTTTTATTCGACAAATAGATTTAAATTTCAATCGTCGAATTACAGATAAAACCGTCTTGTTGATATGTGGCAAATCATGTGAGATTGACTACTGTCAGAACGGAGACTTCGAGTATTAGTACTATTCATTTGTGAAAATGTACAAAGCGGGGAAAATACACCATCTGATTGTGTGTTACGCTTACCAAGGAAAAGCAGGTACATATTTATAAAAGAATTCCACGAGTATTCGAGAGCCAACAATAAAAGTTCAAACAGCTGAGCTCGTGGAATAAAAAATATTGGACACAGACCATTATGATAATTATCCATTTTGAAAAGGGGCATTTAAGTTTCATTAGCTTGCTCATTCGAAGAACCAGTTTAGAGCTCTCATACTCCATGCAATGAACTACTAGCAACGATATTCGGTTTTTATGTAATCACTGTGTTGTTATTTCTAGGTAAGTGGCACTATAGCTATTCCCACAAATACAATATCTGATAAATGGAACAACAACTCATTCGGACATGCCTGTGTAATTAATACAATTTGTTACCCATCTTACCAACGAAATTACCGAACATATGTATTGGGAATTGATATGCTCATTCGATAAATTGGTCAGGCCAATATAACAATCACAATAGGATACCTCTGTAACGTGTATCATGAAGTAAAAATACATATATTCATTCGACCTAGAATTCTGCCGATGGCAATTGTAGACACGATCATGCATGTATAATAACAGATAAACACTTAATTGCAAGCCTTTCTTGCACTCGGCACTTGAGGTTCTCGATTTAGTATTTTGATTCAGCGACCCGATTACAAGTTGTGAATGGAAACATTCGCGGTGAATTTTCAGGATTCAATTAGTGCTGCGGTTTCTTTCTACGTGATTTAGAGCAAGTAGAAGACTGTTTATATCTCCATAAACAAGTTATTTAAATAAAATTAAAAACTATAATTTTTTGCCTGGTACAGTTTTGCTAGCGAGCTATTTCTATGTATTATCCGGATATGAGATTTCAACGTAGTTTGATAAAATGTGAGTGTTTATTTCAAATCTTATTTCATGATGGTTTCATTGTGTAGTGAATCGGTTAAAGGATAAAGCCTTGTATTGTGCTAGCCCTAGGTAATTTCTGGTATTGTTTCGTTTATAAAGAGATTTGACTTTATTTGCACAACATATTTTTTTTTACTAAATGTCTGAATTCTCTGAGTTTTTCAACTCAGTAATAATTCCACCATTAAATTGGGCGGCAGGAATATTTGCGAAATTTGTTTGTATGCAGGGTGTGTAAACGAATTAAAAAGATGGGACTAGACTGCACAATAGGTGACTGACCGGCGGTTGATGACATATTGCAAATAAATTATAAATAAAAAGTCTAAATTGTGTCATAACTAAAAACAGCTAATGCGCACTACAAATATGGTGTTTTTATATTGTTGTGAGAAGAGAATAAAAGTTAAAAGACAAAAAACTGAATTTTTGCTTATCAAAACTCAAAGTACATGTGCATGCATGTATGTATGTGTTGATTATATGTGAAGAGTACATCTTACATTTATCAGACAGACAACCATACATATGATGTTGTTTCCGTTTTAGTTGCTGTGTTAGCCTTACGCCAAAAAACAAAAGTAAAATACATAGGTAAATAAATACATAAATAAAAATAATCTTGTGTTGTGCAAACCTTATGCTGGCAAAACACAAAGACGAACACCTAGACAATCTAATATTTTAAAAGTGCAAATGGAACACAAATACATTGAGCAGTTATGTTCTACATAAACATGTATGCAACGGTAAAATGTTGTTTTCGTTATGCTATTATCGTCTGCAAAACAACGTTGTGGTTAAGACATAGTTTCACACTTGTGGTGTTTGTTAAATCAAAGCTCTAATGACATAATTAACACCCTTGAATATATAAAATCAGCAAATTGGATACAGTGGAGGTCTTTTGAAGCCTTTCGTTGTGGCATTCACGCATCTCACATGGAATGTATGGAAGCCGCGGGCAATCCGATTACTGAACAATTTCTAGATACATTGATAAATGTCTTGTAAAAGAAATATTGTTTCATTACGTGAGAATTTGTTCTAATTAGTGGGCATATTTTTCTCTGTGTGTGAATAATACTAAGTAATTACTTTCACATAAGAAATAGCATTGATTGCCGAGATGATAACAAACTTAAAGCAGGAATGCTAGGTTGAGAGGGAGAGGTCGGGCACATATCTTCAAAGCGTCTTAGGTGCAATTTAAGAGAGCACAGACATCCACGCTATTCTTTTAATCTGAACATTTATTTAAACTGTATTTGTTTGGTATTCTAGGGATTAACTTGTAACACAACATAGTATTTTTTTATCTAAATACATAACAAAACAGTGTTAAACAAAACAAAAAAATAACCGACTCTACCACGTACCTATGTATCTCTTATATACACGATTTAGCAAATATGTGTTGCAAAGTGAGGAGATATGTAAGTGAATCTCCCATAAAGTACGTTCGGAAAAATAGATTGACGCTGAAAATGTTTCAGTTGAACGCTTAAATTTTTAGGCAAATGGAAATTAGTAAGAGCTGCAAGAAACCAACCAACCTTGTCAATGACGATTGATGTCAGAATATGGATTATACATACTAATGATGCCAGTTATAAAAACTATCGTTATTTTTATATTTCTCTTTAATATTTGAATGTAGATTTCGATTACAATTAGTCAATCGAATATTGATTCGAGATGAAAAATGCGATAACGTATGCAATGTCATCGTTTGTATATGTTTCTCCATGTGACAACGAACTGTTTTTCAAAAGCACATACAATAAATTAAAACAATTTAAACAAACTTCAGTTATTTTGTTTTCTTACACGCTCGTCACCAAAATTAGAAATTAAAGCTATTTGGTACATACAGAAAACACCTACCAAAACTTAAGACCGATCTACATAGCGTTGAATATACAATCTCTAATTTGATACAACTTGCGAGGATAATTTTTGGTATTTATAGAACATTATTGTAGTCATGATATGATTGATTACTTGATAATATGGATTTTGCCCTTCATATCTTTGATTATAATGATGACAATGATGATAAGTATGATGATGATGATTATGATTTAAAGACGGTGATGATAATGATGATAATGACGATGATGATGATGACGATGATGATGAGGATAAGGATAAGGATGAGGATGAGAATTAGCATGAACATGAGCATGATGGTGAGCATGAGCATGATGTAAGGAGGAGGATCTGGGTGATGATGATGATGAGGAGGAGGAGGATTTCGCACATGCGAAGCTGAGGGACTTACAGTATGATCATATGAATATGGGGAGATTGATAGAACCCTTCTTGGCTACTTTTTGTGCAGAAATATTGTACGTTGTGACTTACCTAACAAAACATTATACCTTACGCGTTACTAATCTGGACTATAGGTAAACTACAAATAAAAAGTGGGGAGCACACAGATTGTCGTCTTAAAGAGGGATTTTACAAATTCGACATTTCTGTAAATGACATTTGAATGTTTGACAGTTTGTCGACTGACAACATGAGTCTTCGCCAGTCAAAGTCGCCTGTGCATTCTCGTGTTGCGTAAGTTAAACGAAAATCACATAAGAAAAATTATCTTAGAATTAGAACAGCATACAATGTATATTTAAATAATTGAAACTCATATAACAAGACGAAACAATTACCAGACAGACAATATGTGAATACAACTTAAATGAAGAACGATGTCAAGACATTTAAGTGCCACGTGCTCACCAAGACTACATACAATTTGTTTATTAATGTCTTAACAAAGAAAAAATCCCCCTAATGGTTGTGTCAATATATTATCATTACTGTCAAAACTGCGCCTATTCTTAATATAATTTTCAAGAAATTGTCATCAATCCAATTGAGTGGGACTTCAATGAAACATGAAATCGATTTTAATTTGCCATTTGTAGAATACTTCACGAAGTCATTAAAAATAAGTCCCTAAATATGATAAACATATTCATAACCACATCATTTTCTCTTATCCACTGCATTACGAGACAGTAAAGTGAGATGTATGATGTCTCCATTTAAACATACCTGCAATTCAGCTTCTCCAAATAAGTAATGCTATTCGAGATTTATAGCTGCAACTCGGCACATAGTTATTACAACACTCTTGTTATAGAACACACGTTTAAATGTTGACATATATTCACTCGTGTGAGTTATTGTGTTTGTTTAAACAGCAACTTAAGTCATGTGGTCATTTAAGCCACGGGTACGTTTGCTAATTTAATATTAATTATTGGAAGGATATAAACATGGATGTTCATAAATAAAATATGGATACAAAAAAAATGTCAAAAAGAAAGTGAAAAGCAATCCTAACTTAGTACGTCCTGTGGTAAAAAGGACACACACATGATGCGGTTTGTTCTAAAACATGAATAACTGAATGTAAACCTGCAGCTTTGTGTTTTAGTGATTGTAAAACACAGTCCCACAAAAGGAGGATATTGCATAGCCTTCCATAACTTGAGAGTGATAAACGCACAAGAATTCCACGAGTATTCGAGAGCTAACAATAAAAGAGGAAATAAACACAAACGAATCCAGATCATTATGCGAATTATCCATTTGGAAAAAAAGCATTTAAGTGACATTAGCTCGCTCATTCGAAGTACCAGGTAAGAGCTCTCATACTCCATGCAATGAAATGTTATCAAAGGTATTCGGTTTTTATGTTATCATGCTGTTGATAGTTCTAAGTAAGTGGCACTAGAGCTATATTATACAAAAATCAAATTACTGAACAATTTCTTTGATAGTGTCTGTATAATTAATCCAATTTGTGGATCTTCTTTTCAACGAAATAACCGAACATATATCTTGGTAAGTGATATGCCCAATTTTTTTAATAAGTCAAGCGTATAACTTGTATCATGAAGTAGAAAAATATATATCGATTCGACCTATAATTCTGCCGATGGCAATTGTAGGCGAAATCGTGCATGTGTAATGACTGATAAACACTTAATTGCATGTTTTTCTTGCACTCGGCACTTGAAGTTCTCGACTTAGTATTTGGGTTCAGCGACCCCATTACTTACAAGTTCTGAAATTAAATATTTTAACGGTGAATTTGCAAGAGTCAATAAGTGCGCAGATTGCTTTCGACGCGATTCCGATTAAATATAAGACTGTATATTTTCATTAACAAGTGATTGTCCTTATGCTTGCAAAACACAACAACGAACATTAAAAAAGGAATATTTTTAAATTGCGAAAAGGAATAAACATAAATTGAGTAGAGTTGCCTTACATAAAAAGTACACACAGGCGAAATTCAGTTTTCTTAATGCTATTATCGCCTTCTACCCTTGTTTACACTGATGCAAATCGCCGTAATGGTATAGACAAAGCGCCAAATTTGTGTTTCCTGTTAAATCAGAGCTTTAATTATATCATACCACTGCATTGATATCTGACTGATATAACGTTGCATGATATATATTTTTTTATATCATGTTCAATAGGAAGTTCTTATATCAGTCGATGTGTCATATTACTAAGACTTAACAGTGAAGTTCTATTTTATTGTAAAAAATAATCAGATTCATAAAAAAAAACAAGATGATACCAAGATGTATTACATTTTATCCAAAAAAAGCAACACAAACAGCAAAAAACGTAATTTCCAAATATTTAAAATGAATGTCTAAATGCTGATGACGTCATGTTCGACAGGAAGTTATTAAATCAGTCGATGTTTGGATGTAAATCAATTTACTCGGAATGAACTATAAAGTCAACAGCGAAAAACATATTTTACAAATATTAAGCGCAAGTGCTCATGACGTCATTAGTAACAAGTCAAACGTCAACGATCATATTCATTCCCGCAAAAAATGCAGCGTCGTAGCGATTTTGTTTTAATTATTACTTTAAACGGGGACTTAGAGAGAGGTATGATCAACAGAAAAACAGGTTACTGCCTGATCTTTTTGTAATATATCAGTCTCGGCACGAATAAAACAACGGCTCGGCAAGCCTCGCGTTATATTATTATATCGCCTGATATACTACAAAAAGATCAGGCAGTAACCTGTTATTCTCTATATATAATTACCACCCTTGAATGTTTTTGAAGCGTCTCGTTGTGTCATTCAAGCATCCCGTATTAGAATGTATGGATGCTGCGATTAATCGTGTTACTCGACTATTTGCATGCTATATTGATATATATCTTGTAAAAGGAATATGTTTTCATTACGTGAGGATTTGCGCTAATAAGTTTGCATATTTCTGGTTCGTGTGGATAATAATGCGTATTTACTTTCTCGAAATAAAAAAATGTATTGATTCATAACTTAGATCAGGAACGCTAAGTAAAGCAGAAGATAACAATCCAAGCTGTTCATTTAATCCAACAATTCGTTTGAGTTTTGTTTGTTTTTTTAAAGGATTTACTTTTAATACAAAATTACATTTCTTTTATTGACACTTATAACAGCAATATAAACCAATAATATTCGCAAACAAATTGTACAATACGTGTTTAAAATTGAGTAGAAATGTAAGTGAAACTTCCATTTAGTACGTACCGAAAAATAGCTTGACACCGACATATATTTTTCAAATTCTCAGTCTTATAATAATATAAAAATATCTGTTAGTATCTGTGTGTATGTGTTTCGCCTGGAACCAAACCATTCCAAGTAAAAATCATAAATGCGATGTAGCCTGCCACTGGCATGCAGAAATCATAAAATGTAGACCGAAAAAGAGAAACTTGTAGNATATGTACAATTTTTAGTTCTAAATAATGTCAACGAAATTTGGTTCGCGCAATTTAAAGTGACTGTTCCTAATCTGCTTGATATTGACGTTTGTCATTTTCAATGTTGTGTGTATAATTCATTCTTGCAATAACAGATGCCAAATACTTCGACAATATGTAAAGTTCGTTTTGCGAGTGTCCGAGTTGAGGAACATTAAGTTATGATTTAAAATCTTATGACAACAAACAATTACAATTATGAGCATGCAGAACAACTTCAACATTCAATCGAAATGAAAGAACGCCAACTTGGCCTGAAAGTGCTTGTTCTCTGGGGCAGCATCATTGTTGGTATTTTAAGAATATAAAAAACATACATTGTGATGACTGTATAACAAGCTATAGAAAATTGCAGTTAAAGCTAAAATTGTATCACTGTATAATAATTGTAAATTGTATGACGTGTATACATTTAAATGCTTATATCTTTCTGATTTCAAATTAGTAAAATAAAAAAATAACATGGAGACGACAGCTAAATAGGTGTTATCCGGATATCCACAACGTTTGAAAACAGTCTACTACGTGGGTACTAACAAAACTACAAAAAAGACTCAAAGCTTTAAACGGTATATGTTTGTGGAAGGATTTTGAATGTATTAATTTTGTTTGTGTCAGATAATAGGGTTGTTTTGTCTTGAGTAGGATAATAATGGATAAAGATGCAATTTTCTTTTTCGGATTTTTGTTAAGATACATTATATACAATCAATGATTCAATCGAACATATTTGTGGTATGATTTGTAATAATTTGTTATTGTGCATGTAACATTTTTCTGAATAAATTATTTGTAAATAATAAGTATAGCGATAGTATTATATATTTACATTTAATTTGATCTGCCATATCGGCGGGGTAATTTTAATAATATAATTGATAAAGAACTGAATGTTGACCTTACATAAATACGGTACTAGCACCCATGTTCTAGAACAAATGAAAAGTTACGATAATGATTTCGTGTAATACTATTGCGTTGAAGGAACAGGCCTATATTAACACCATTAAAAACTTTGTGTCTACACGTATTGTCATATATAACCATTAAGGTATAAGATGAAATATTAAATCGAGTTCAGTGTTGACTTTTATTGTGGACAATCAATTTTTACAAAGCTTGTGAACATTATCATTTTCGTCAATTAGCTGATCGTCTTCAATCGCGATTGATGTATGATTAAAATAATGAATTTAAATGACGTGCTCTTAGTATATTAAAGTACAGAGTTATTAGGACACTATTTGAATATCTTACACTTTGGTTTAAACAGTATATATTAAGTTAAGTTTAGAATCATATCGCATAACATGACATGATACGCATGTACGAAGAAATTGTTAAACCGTGTATTAAGTCCAATTTATTCTATTATGTCGTTCCATGTAGATAAACCATTGATTGCGAGACTGTCTAGACTGTCTGTTTGTGAATGTATTAGCTTTACACCGTTACTCAAGTAATTCATGACACTATGTTGCTACATAAAATATGTCTTAATTCGTTTGATACATCTCATATGAACAAGTGAAACTCCAGAAGCTGCAGCAGTATTGCAGTTTTATCATACACACCTCATATCATGCTCAAATACACGTTAATACAGTCATCGAAGCCATAAATTCACAGGTTTCTTGTTATGACTCTTAATACGCCTTCTGTGTTTATAATTATGGTTCAATCAATGTGGAGAT